>CM060925.1:61382500-61670000 GCA_030737875.1 Allium sativum
TTCATGATAAGAATTTAAGAAATAGAGTTGAGCAAATTCAGAAACTGACTGGAGAGGGTAAGTTGAACGGTTTTCTAAGTGATGATCTGATATTGGTTTCGACCTCCCGGATTGATACTTAGAGAATTGTTCTCATACTAGTTACAGTTAGGGACTGATAGTTGCGAAATAATAGTGATGTGAAAATAAGCTATGGAAATGTTTTCCAATGATTAATAACATATATTTTCTAAATATATGAAATAAGGAAATATGAACATATGATGATTGATCGATCGAATTTCCATTTGGAAATAAGCTCGTTGTTTGTACACCAACATGTTTTCATTTGATAGTTGAATCACAGACTATCAAAGTTTTTACCATTTTAACGTTGTTAATATGGAGAGACCGGTTGGATTATTATCAAAAGAACCACTCTGTATCGGCATAAATGTTGCGAGCAATATATGCCAAAGATAAATTGAAGACGGAGTAAAGTGCAAGGGCTGTTGTATAAGTCTTAGATAACAGTGACTAAGATGGATATACTGAATAGTGCCTTCGGTTTGTCCAGTCCCAGGACAACGTATATGGAAGAAGGTCTGACAGAGTATATCCAATGGATCGCGTAAGTTGATCTGTTCAAACGTATTCATGTTTGGTGGTGGAGGAATTCGTTTCTCTTAGCTATATACTCGTGTTATTTTTGGATCAATTTGTGATTTGGCGGGTACGACGATGTGGCATTCAAAGTGAATCGTGATCAGATGTTCTGAAGATAGACGTAGCTTCTAGCCTCACACCGGGAAGTAACAAAAGTTGGGCTAGGCAGCATGGCTAGTTGGGTCATCCCCAAGCAGGGTGTATTGTCACCGATCTAGAGAATATTCATATTTATACTTCTTTTTGATTCTGTATCTTCGGATGACGGTTTGATGGCTTACAACCGTGGTGGCAATATATTCGCGACACTCAAGCTAAATGAGTGAGCGGTCATGTGTAGCCGGGTTGCAAGACGTTCTTGTTGAACCCTGAGTGTATCACCTCTAGAGTACACTATTCAGAAGATGCTCCCATACCTTGTCTGTTGGAATCCAATCTTCAATAAGCGCCCTACGGTTTATGATTTTATACTATGTATGTAGAACATGAGATGCAAGCGTTTCTGCTAGATTGATACCTATTTGTACTTAGACATTATTATAATATCACAATGATATTGCTTGTCAAAGTTGTTCAGATACTCATAAGGGAAAAACCCGTTTCGTATTCACGGTGTGGTCTTATGAGATATCCTATACCTGTTTTAAACTATTTTACTCACACCAGTCCTCGTTGCTTGTGCGCTTGGTACGCATGATAGAGGGTTCTCGCTTCGCGGTTTGGTGGCGAACGGGAGACTCTTACCTCTACATGTCCCGACAATGTGGGTTGGTCGAGTCGAGAGGCTGGCCGTAAAATAAGGTGCTGGGTTACCTCTGTAAGCCACGGTGGGAGGTTAGCCCACTGCGTTAGGGTTGGAGGGATGGTTGAAAAGCCTACCGAAAATTCCCAGCCGTTACAGTTGGTATCAGAGCTTAAGTTAAGTGATTACCTTGGCTCTGTGGCGTAATTCAGTAGAGATAGGATTAGTAATATCCTAGACTGAATTTGAATGTATATATACGAGTGCGTATTTGTTAATATAAAGTGATTTATATTATGGAGACTCGGTGGTTGAGTGGCTTATGAATTCTGGTCGATCAGTTGATCCACTGTATCGATAAGGGTTACTAAACACTCGAATACGATGAACCGTCATAATATGTTTTGAAAGAGGGTAAATGAAATAATTTTTCCCAAAATATATTTCTTTATAGAAGGAATATATATCATGAAATTATTATAGTATATTGATTGTGTTGGTCGTTATTATAATCGAATAAGATTATAAAAGGGTGAAATGGTTATAAATGACCAATCAGAATTCATATGAATGTAATATATGAAATAGTTTGAATTAAATATGAATTTAAATCAGAATTAGGAATTTAAAATAAGGAAATTTTAAGTTCCTGGGAGATTTTGAAATGTTTTCAAGCAGTGTGAAAAATATTTGAAATGTATTTCAAAATGAAAAGGTTTAAAATGATTTTGAAAAGAAATATACTATTAAACTCACTTGTATCACTGGAAAATAACCCTGATGAGTGTAGCTACATCATTAGCGTTCATTTCTGAGTTCTAAGTGACGGATTACTACTAAAGATTTTGTTTTTGAATTGTTTTGAGAAAACAAGTTGTTTAGAAATTCAAAGGTTTTGAATTGGCATTATGATTTCAAATTGATTTGAAAGAAAACCCAGGAACATAAGTTCTGGAATTAAAATTTAACTAATGAAGTTAAATAAAATGAGATGGTAAAAATAAATTGAAATTTAACTTGAACCGAGTTAAATAAAATTGAATTAGGATTAGAGATAATCTAGAATGGAACCAAATTGATAAGTCAATAATTTGGAATTTGATATTAGAGTCCAAATGAAATTCGATTTGGATTTGAGGATATAAACTGAGTGGAATGACCATGATATATGCAGAAGTGATAACAGATCAAAAGGATACAATGATACGACCGACAAAAAGGTACAAGTTTATATTATATATGTGTTTGGATTTTATGAGCCGAATTGGCAAGCTGCTTAGTTGTTTGATTTTCTTTTGGGTTGGAGAAGGCCTAGAGAGGCGAGGGGTGGTTTGTCATATTGACCAATACAAAGGTGGTTATGGCGAAAATTTTCAAAAATTCCAGGTGTTAGAACATTCTCATGATTTATGGAAATTCAGTTAGCCAGAATGAATTAATAATCTAATTGAAAATTTAATGGTTCAGTTGAAACTGGAGTTGAGAAGTAAACTAAAAGATATTTGAATCTAGTTAGTAAAGTTGGTAACATTTCCCTAGCTTAGCAATTTCGAGGACGAAATTATTTTAAGGGGGGAAGTCTGTAATGGCGCGTTTTGTAAGGTATAATAATTAAGTTATTTAATTATTTAAATAACGAATATATTAAATAAACGATAGTTGAACTTATAAATTATAATAATAATTATAATCGAGCCCGTAACGACGCGGCAGTTCATTATTTGGCGAGTTGAACTTCAACTGAATATACAAGATTCGTTGTAAGCCGGATTTCTGTGAAACAAGAAACGTGTGGAGCTGGTGGAGTATATCTTTCTAGTGGAAGAGAAAAATCGGGATTTCGTCATGTAGATTTTGATGTATGTCCAAATCAAATTTTAGAATAGTCGCTATAGAATCGTCCATCGACCCTAATGGTTTATTTGATATAACTGCATATCGGTTTCGAATTTAGACGAGGTTCTTTTGAGGCGTAGTGATAATTTAATTTTTAGAATTTTATGGTAATTTTTAATTAATTTAATAAGTGACCTTTTTATTTGAAGTATTTCGCACCCTGAAATCAACATTTTTAAGTTTCAAAATATTAGTCCACCTACCGGTATTTTTATATCTTTGGGATCGTGGTACGTTGGTCATCACAATGGTATGATCAACTCTGTCTCCAGCAGTTGTATATGAATGGAATTTACAAAAATGGATATACAATATCTAAGCCTATATAATCACTTTAACCATAAGTATAATGTCCACGACGCATTTGTTTTCAGCCGCACATCCTTCCTGGATCGAAACAAGCCACCAGTCTACCTATCCCCTATATAAATATAATATCCTTTCCACGCTAACCCTAGTTCATTATCCCATGCAGTCAACCATTTCTTCAATTCCGCCGTTCCTTTTTACAGCGAAAACATTTTTCGATCTTTGAAAAATCACAAGCAAATGGAATCCGAACTAGAGTGACGTTCTCATGGAGGGTTTTTTGCTGTTCTGTCGAGTTCCAGGGGTCGCGAGCTCCTATCTGCTGCGTCAAGGAGTCTCCGAACTGAGAAGAGCTGGAGTTGTGCCTTGCGTACGGAGTTAGATGGCGATATTGGTGGCTGCGGGTTTGACAAGGTCGACTGGAGTGGGAAGGAAGGCTACGGGTTCAATGTTGAGGGAGGATGACTGCTAAAAACAAGAGAATTTGAGGAGGGGCGTTCGAGTTTTGTACTGTGGATATGGGTGGTGTTTCGGGAGAAGAACGGAGCTGTGTAGGCGGGTTGATTGCTGTGTGTCCACGGTTTGCATTCGAGTGGGACCATTATGTCAAGAAGGAGTCGGTGCTTGCATGAGAAGGGTGTATGGACCAGTGGGATTTGTTGTACTAAGAAGTGGATAGGGTGCAAGGTTCTGTTGAAAAAGGAGTTGGGGGGTTGAGCTGTAGGTAGCGGGGAAGAATGATGGGTGCTGCATGCACGTGAGGTGCTGATGGTATAAATGTAAAACGTGAGTTTGAGTGTGGGGTGTTGTCGGTTTGGAAATGGGGCAAGGGAAGAAAGGACGTGGCAACTATTTACAGGAAGTATGAAGTATGGGTGGGATATTTTGAAGGCGCAATATGAATTACTGGAGAAGGAGTTGGATGTTGGGCCTGGAAGATTTTGTGTGGGCCGGTGTGAGAAGTGAAGGTGTAACGTGAAAGGGGATTTGGATCTAGGGGAGAAGGGTGAAGCGGGTTGGGCTATCATCTATAGTGGGCTGATGGGAATATGGTGAGGCCCATTTAAAGCTTAGTAATATAATTATAGTTTAATTTAATTTTAAATTTGTGTACTAACTTCGTAAATTCATAACTTCGTGGTACGATATCAGATTGATGAACCGTAAGTTGCGTTGGGACCGTAGGGACGAGGACTTCGCAATGAAACTGATGGGGAGTGGAATTGAGCTCGTCTAAATTTAAGGCAAAATAAACTGTTTGATTCAGATCAAATAACAGTTTATCATTCTTTAACGATGAACTGCAAAAGTGAGTAAATCTCACTAACTCTGAACAGTTTATAATTTCATGTTGTATTGTTAGAACTGTTAAAATTTTCTGTTTGACTGTGTGTTGATTGTTTGATTGAACTGCTAGTCAGTTAGTTAAAATTCTATATTGATTCTGTTTAACAGAATATATCATATGGAACTGAAAGTGATGTTATCTATATTGTCTAACATCTGTGATGCAGGGAAACAGGTTGGAGGAATCCGACTGGATTCCTCAACATTTATTTTACCGTTTTTCATATATTGTGATATACGATGTGTTATGAAATCTGTTATTGATTTCATATGTTTGAATGATACCGATCATTGTTATACGACACGTTACACACCGTAGGTGATAATAGAATGTAAAAAGGGAATTTTCAATGTTTATATTGAAAATAAATCTTATTTATAAAATCGATAGGATTTTATAAAATGAAAACATTTATTTATTTAGGAAATAAATAAAGGAACATTTATTTAGATCATAAATAAATGGAATAAAGGAATATTTATTTAGGGAATAAATAAAGGAACACTTGTTCGGAAAATAAATAGAATTATACAAGGATAGATTTAAACACGTGCTTTGCACACGGTATAACACGATATGGATTTAAATGAGATATTAAATAGGAAGTCTGTTTTAAACAGATAAATTGAAGTAGATTAATTTATAAAAAATGTTTTATAAATTAAATAAATTATTTATCGTTGATAAATGGAATATATATATAAGTCTGGACTTATATAGAGAAGTAGAAACGTTATTAAAAGGACATTTATAAAGTGAAGAACCGTTACTAAAAGTAAATCTTTATAAATGGTTAAACGTGTAAAAAGTAAATCTTTATCAATGGATAAACGTTGTAAAAAGGAAATCTTTTGAAATGAATAAATGTTAATAAAAGGAGTTAATCGAATTTAGTTATTCGAAATAAGTTATTCGAATTAGATATTTGAATAGAGTTAAACACATTAGAGTGATTCGAATTACTTATTCGAATAGAGTTAAACAAAGTAATTTGTTAGGTTAACCAAAGCAAGTTAGTCGAGTTAATCAAAGTAATTGGTTAAGTTAACCAAAGTAAATCAGTTAAGATAAACTAAGCAGTTAATCGAAGTGAATTAGTTAAGTTAAACTAATTGGTAAATCAAAGTGAATTATTTACGTCAAACTAAGTGACTTAGTTAAGTTAAACTAATTTGTTAATCAAAGTGAATTAGCTGAGTCAAACTAAGTAAATCGGTTAGAGTTCATCAAAGTGAATTAACTAAGTTAAACTAAGTGGATTAGTTCAGTTAATCGAGACAAGTAAATCAAGTTAGGTTAAACCATTTGAGTTAACTAGTTAGGTTAAACCATTTGAGTTAACCAGTTAAAGTTTACCAGTTAAAGATAAACAGTTAGAGTTGACCAGTTAAAGTTGACCAGTTAAAGTTGACCAGTTAGAGTTGACCAGTTAGAGTTATCCAAGTGGAGTTAATCGAGTAGAGTTGTCGAATATCACTTATTCGAAGTAGAGTTATCGAATATAGTGTATTCGAGGGAAGAGTAATCGAATATAGTTTATTCGAGTGGAGAAATCAAATGTTATTCATTTGAGAAGAGTTACCGAATATTATTTATTCGAAGAGTAAATCGAATATTAGTTATTCGAAGGTAAGTTATTCGAATTAGTTATTCGAATAGAGTTAAACACGTAAGAGTTAATTGAATATTAGTTATTCAATTTGAGTTAATCGAATTTAGTTATTCGAGAAGAGTTAAATCGAATTTAGTTATTCGAAAGGAGTTAATCAATTTGAGTTAAGTTAATCGATTTGAATTAAGTTGAAACGAAATGGAGTAAATCGATTAGAATTAAGTTAATCGGGTTAGAGTAAATCGAATATTAGTTATTCGAAGGTAAGTTATTCGAATTAGTTATTCGAAGGAGTTGATCAATTAAGTTATTCGAATGAGTTATTCGAAGGAGTAAATCAAATTAAGTTAATCGATTTGAGTTGAGTTAATCGATTTGGGTTAAGTTAAGTTATCGAGTTAAGAAATCGAGTTGAGATAATCGAGTTAAGATTTATCGAGTTAAGTAATCGAGTTGAGATAATTGAGTTAAGAAAATCAAGTTGAGTTAATCGAATAAGTTATTCGATAAGAGTAAATCCATTTAAGTCAAATCGGATGTTAGTTATTCGATAAGAATTGACACGTTTAAGAAAATCGAATATTTGTTATTCGATAAGAGTTAATGAAATAGAGCCAACCAAGAAGAGTTATTCGAATATTAGTTATTCAATAGGAGTTAATCGAAATAGAGTTTATCGAATATCAGTTATTAAAAAGGGAGAGTTAATCGAATAGAGATTACTCGAAAGAGAGTTATACGTCGAATTCGATTATAGCGAATTCGGGAAAGTACTATTTACTTTCCAGGGTTTAAATCAAGATTTAGTTATTGATTTAGAAATTAGGTGTCTGTTAAATTATTCGAGTTAGGAGATAAAGTTATAATTTAGGTTAGATATTGCAGAAGTAGGAATTATAACGTTATAGTTATAATCAAACGTTTCCATATAAGAAGTAGATTCGTAACCTGAATCCGAGAATTTGCGTAAACAGATGATTGGAAAAAGTGAGTGACGAGCTTCATCTATTTCACAGTATAGGACGTTGTTCAATTAAGGTCTGAGAGGTAATTATACCCCAACTTGATTGACTTCAGAATTGACAAAGGAATAGTTGTGGTTCGATAGAAAAGGTTGATTTGAAATATAGTTAAGTAATAAGCGATAAATGGATTAAGCGTAACAATGTTTTATACAACGTTCATTGGAAATCCGTAAATGAGTTTTGGAAACGTTTTTCAAATATAGTCAGATATGTTTTCTAAACATAGAAAATGAAATGTTTTCATGATAAGAATTTAAGAAATAGAGTTAAGCAAATTCAGAAACAGACTGGAGAGGGTAAGTTGAACGGTTTTCTAAGTGACGATCTGATGTTGGTTTCGACCTTCCGGATTGATACTTAGAGAATTGTTCTCGTACTAGTTACAGTTAGGGACTGATAGTTGTGAAATAATAGTGATGTGAAAATAAGCTATGAAAATGTTTTCCAATGATTAATAACATAAATTTTCTAAATATATGAAATAAGGAAATATGAATATATGATGATTGATCGATCGAATTTCCATTTGGAAATAAGATCGTTGTTTGTACACCAACATGTTTTCATTTGATAGTTGAATCACAGACTATCAAAGTTTTTACCATTTTAACGTTGTTAATATGGAGAGACCGGTTGGATTATTATCCAAAGAACCACTCTGTATCGGCATAAACGTTGCGAGCAATATATGCCAAAGATAAATTGAAGACGGAGTAAAGTGCAAGGGCTGTTGTATAAGTCTTAGATAACAGTGACTAAGATGGATATACTGAATAGTGCCTTCGGTTTGTCCAGTCCCAGGACAACGTATATGGAAGAAGGTCTGACAGAGTATATCCAATGGATCGCGTAAGTTGATCTGTTCAAACGTATTCACGTTTGGTGGTGGAGGAATTCGTTTCTCTTAGCTATATACCAGTGTTATTTTTGGATAAGTCAATTTGTGATTTGGTGGGTACGACGATGTGGCATTCAAAGTGAATCGTGATCAGATGTTCTGAAGATAGACGTAGCTTCTAGCCTCACACCGGGAAGTAACAAAAGTTGGGCTAGGCAGCATGGCTAGTTGGGTCATCCCCAAGCAGGGTGTATTGTCACCGATCTAGAGAATATTCATATTTATACTTCTTTTTGATTCTGTATCTTCGGATGACGGTTTGATGGCCTACAACTGTGGTGGAATATATTCGCGACATTCAAGCTAAGTGAGTGAGCGGTCATGTGTGGCCGGGTTGCAAGACGTTCTTGTTGAACCATGACCTCTAGAGTACACTATTCAGAAGGTGCTCCCATACCTTGTCTGTTGGAATCCAATCTTCAATAAGCGCCCTGCGGTTTATGATTTTATACTATGTATGTAGAACGTGAGATGCAAGCGTTTCTGCTAGATTGATACCTATTTGTACTTAGACATTATTATAATATCACAATGATATTGCTTGTCAAAGTTGTTCAGATACTCATAAGGGAAAAACCCGTTCCGTATTCACGGCGTGGTCTTATGAGATATCCTATACCTGTTTTAAACTATTTTACTCATACCAGTCCCATGACTGACCCGGAGTTTACTTTGTTGTTTTCCCTAAACTCTTGGGTGCCTAAATTTGTACGGGCAGTCAAGTAGTCGGGATTTACAGATATGCTTGGAGAGCTTGGAGCAGGAGGCTGCAAGATTCTATAGCTAAAGTTATTTCCGCTGTGTTGTAAGTGTTGTACTCTGATAAGTGCTATTGTATATATATAACTGTTTACTTCAAAGTTATGTTATATATATTATATGTTATTCGTTCCGCTGTGAGATTCGTGTTACTCTGATGATTCTGATGTTCTTCTTCTTCTTCTATTCTATTAGTTCTGTCTTTTCTTTCTCACCTTCTAAATTCTTTCACTAATGTCGCGGAATTCCCGACTCTCGAGGAGTCGGAAATTTCCAGCCGTTACACGCAGCAATCACAATGGTTACGCATGATTCCCCCAGGAAACATCCGACCGCCCTAGGCTATCTGCAGCCCTGCGAATTACGCTAACAGTCGTACGAAATGGCAACTTATCCTGAGTAACTATGTTTGACTAACTCTATCTCAATAACTATATTCGATCAACTTTAATTGAATAACTAACATTCAATTAAATTCTAATTCGATTAACTATGTTAAATTTACTCTATCTGGTTAACTCTTAATTTGAATAACAAATATTCGATAAATTCTAATTGAATAACTAATATTCAATTAACTCTACGGATTAACCCTAACTGATTAACTCTAACTGGTTAATTCTTACTCTAATCGATTTATTCTAACTCTAATCGATTATTTCTAACTCTAATCGACTTCTCCTATTCGAATAACTCCTATTGGATAACGTTTATTCATTTATAAAGATTTACTTTTGGTAACGGTTCTTCACTTTATAAATGTTCTCTTTAATAACGTTACTTCACTTATATAAGTGTTGTGTACCCCATCTATTTAAAACTATCGGTGCTAAAAACCAATATCTCTTCTCTATATAAGTTCAGACTTATATATTCCATTTATCGAATGATTAATATTTAATTTAATTTATAAACTGTTATTTATAAATTAATCTTTTCTATTTATCTATTAAAAACAGATTTCCATTTTCTATTCATCTTCTGAATATTCCTTTGATTAAATTCTATTTATTTAACAAATAGATATGTGACGATCCCAAACCCCGTGACATGGTGTTAAGGATAATCATTGGAATATAACACATCAATCTTCATTAGCAGATCACAGATAATAGCATAAACAGAAAATAGAATGATTTACACACATATGACAGCGGAATCATATAGATATCATCACATCAGAGAAGCACAGTACAGGATACAACTTAGTGCATAATGATACATAATCAGTCACCATCGCCCGAGGCGGAATCATACATAAAGACTACACAAAAGGAATATCAGTCTACATCGCCTGTGGCGGAATCATAATATAGATACAATAATGGCGGAGAAAATCCAAGTCAGCATGGTGTAGTCAAGCCTCGCCATGAGCCAAAAGATGCGTCAGAAACCTGTAACTAGGCTGCCCGTGTGAAAATGAGGGCACCCGAGTTTGCAAGGTGAAACAAACTACGAGTCAGTCATGGGACTGGTATGAGAAATCGGCACAACTTATTAACAACAATAATAAGGCAAATCAAAGGACCACGCCACTTTCGCGGAACGGGTTTACTCCAATGAGTGCTAGTGCATGAAATAAAATAAATGATTAAATCAACGCAATGCTTTTTATAAAATGAAGCCATTATAAGACTCAGGTCCCATCACACAATGCAACACAAGCCGGAGGATAGAGTTTTCCCTTATAATGGCCAAAAATGCTTCATACGTACAAAACAAAAGTGCTTGATATTATTACTAGTGCATATATGTTTCGAAAGCGATTCAATCATAAATATTAATCCTAGGCGGCATAGCTACCATCTACTATGTCGCCATACTAGTAATACAATCACAACTGCATATTTCGTATTGGAAATTGGATTAATTCATGAGTCGAGGCAAGGGGCAAGCTCCTCTCCGTTCAAGACACTCTAGCAAATGTCCCAGGACCCCACTATGATCCTTGGAATCGGCTGGGCCGGTCCTCTCTTATTTTTGAGGATTGGCAATTCCTGAACACACGTTTCCCGGTCCTTACAGACCTATAATCGAGGCGCCTCGCATTCCAACAACCACACAGGTGAAAAGTACATATAATGTCAGGGCTGGTAGGTCACTGACACCACCATAGCTAGAAAGAAACGTCGTGCACTCCCAGTGGTCCGTCTGCCGTTTTTGACTCATACCGAGGTGTGAGGCTCGCGAGTTCACGTTATACACAAAGCTACGTCACACAGACCATGCTTTGATCATCAACCACAAGACTTTGCTTTGCAACAGAAGCCTTGATCATATGCCACTTAGGCGTGCCACACAGGCAATCCACTCCATGCGACTGGTTTCTGTAAATACATAACCTCTGAGCTCGTACGTCTCAGAGAAGGGCGTTAAGCAAGAGAATAAATTCTCCGCCGCCAAACAGATATATATTTAACAGAGTTCAATCAACACAGAACAAAATCCAATGTCAGACACACAGTCCATTTACAAGTCCGTTCTGGGTCTGAACGAAACCGGAGGCACCAATTCCTCGCATATCCGTACAATCAACAATATGTTTGGACGGCTACTACTTCAATTCCTTCATGGTAGCTACTCCAGTCATGAGTATCAGTAGCGCCCATCCATCCAATGTGGAGATCGTCGGTCTTCAACCATCTTCGACTCTTCGACTTTTCAACGTCGATCGATTATTTGAAATGAGATAAACTCGGCCTTTTCAAATAATCCACGTATATTTATATTTTCAAACCAATTAACCACAGGGTTGAACTATTCAACATTCACATTTCAGTTATTTAGTTACAATTTTCATGTCAAATACATTCAACCATCACATACCAAGCAAACACAACAAAATTGGTTTATTTCCACTCTATATCGTCTATAGCACTTTATAACGACATATCGCCATTTTTATTTAATTTAAAACGGCCACATTTAATTAAACGACGTTTCAGGTCGTGTCGACGCACTGGCGCTGCTTTCCACTAATTTTGTTTTACACATATCTAAAAATCTAACCGTTGGATCTTCACAAATTTTACATCATTAGGAAGGTCATTTCAAAACGAATCCAACGGTTCCAGTTTTGGGAAAATCCGACGGTCGGATTTTCCACACCAACCATTTGAAGTTACGATTTCAATTTACGAACTGCAGCGTCGTTATTTGATTTAATTTAATTATATTTATATATATATAAATATAATCGTTTCTGGCGCTGTTTTTCTTTAGCTTTGAATTAAACATTCCAGACAATCCAACCGTCGGATCTTCACAAAGTTGGTGCCGTTGGAAAGATATTTCCAAGGCGAACCTAACGGTTGAGGTTTCGGGAAAATCCAATGGTCGGATCTTCCGCACTAGTCGTTTGAAATCACGGTTTCAAAACACGAACTGCACGGCCACGTTTCGTTTTAATTCTATTTATATTTATATAAATATAGTTCATTCAAAAATTCCTATATCGTTTCCACTTCAATTATTTCACTAACGCCTTTAATTTTTGGAAAATTTCGCCATAACCTCCTTTGTACGGGAGAGTCTGGGAAAATTCCCAAATAGCCACACGGGCGTCTCATATCAAAAAGAAAAAGAAAAAGCCAAGCGGCTAGCCAACAGGCTTATAAAATCATCACCCAAACAATGCGGTAAATGTGTACCTATTTGTCGGGCACAAAAATCTATTTCTCTTCTCTAGCCCCTTTTGCTTTAACCTGTTCAATAGATATGCATGTACATATATACAATTTATAACATTTATCATTTTCCATTCAATTGCATATTTGATTTGCTTTGGTATAAAAACACCATTCATTCGAATGTTGCATGCATAGGCTAAAATCATATCATTAGCTAGTTAATGTATATTTCAACTCACGCACGTTTATTTGAACAAGTGGCTATTTTTAACACTTCACATTTCAAAGATGATAATTTTAGCAAACTAAAATAGATTTCAACACATGACTATTTTATTTAGTTCCTATGCATGTTAAAAATAATATTTCTATCACAAATATTTATCTCAACGTCCGCATATCTTTAGAATATCACACATATGATAAAAATGATATTTTTATCGTTCAAAATATTTATTCAACCAATGTATGGTTTCAACACTTCGTAGTTTCAATAAAAATGTAATTTTTTATTGTTCAATCTTCTTATTCAACACATGAACTTTTCCACTACACACACTTCTCAACAAATGAGTATTTCCACACATGGACAATTTATTTATGTTGTTCATATTAGAAAGATGGGATTTTTATGATTGAAATTATTTATATAAGGCGAATATTTTTGATACTTCATATATATATATATATAAATGTGGATTTTGTTGTTTAACACTTCACTCGTTCACAAATGAATTTAATTTTCATACAACACTTTTCAACACATGAATATTTCCACACATGGACATAGTTTCAATATATGACTTTAATTTCAATGCATGTAAAATAATTTCAACATATGAAAATAATTCTAACACACAAAGATTATTCAAAATTTCGGCAGCATAACGGCAGGGTAGTTAAAACCGGCACCGTCCCTAGTACGGCTCCTCGCTCTACCTTAAAACCTCGCGGTTTTTTACAATGGGGATTCATGCATCTAATTCGCACGCAGGCGGCATGTTTATTTTTATTTCCACAAATATTTCCAATTCATTTCAATCACCAATGGGTATTTTTCAACCACAATCAAACAATAACAACCACAAACAATTTTTCAACCATTCGTAATTTTCACCCAATATTTCACACCAATTCACCACAATAAATATCGTCCATGGTTTGTGGACGAGGGGAGTATATATATATAATATATATTTTCAATATTTCACTTTCATTTCAATACATATATCAATTATTCTATGCATGTAAAAACTCATACTTCACTCATATAGCTTACACTACGCATGTACACGAGGTATACAACACGTATGTAATTTATATTTCGCTTATATAAATTATACACGACATTTTCCATTCAATTTCACGTTAATTTAGATTTCTCACCTTGGTTTTCTGAGCGCTAAAAATCGATACGATGTCAGAAAAATCCATAGCTTCTTCTATTGGGTAGAGAGCTTCCTTGCGGTCTCGATGTTTCCTGTTTCATCGAATTTCGTCAACATACCAAAAAGATACGATTTTTCAAAGTTTTGCAACGGTTTTAAAGTGTCGTAAAACAATTTAGTTAAACAGGCTGTTACCTCGGCTGAAGGTTTCAAAACTAGGTCGGAGATTATTGATCAAACCGTGTAGCGGTTGGATGATCGGCCAGTGCAGGGTTGTAGGCGGAGGAGAGGCGCACGTGCGGGCCCCACAGCGTTTAACTCGGCGGCCTCTGGGCGGCGAAATCGACCTCCGAACGGTCGAACTTTGGAGGAGCGGATCCGGCGAAATACTCGACGATGCTGGGCGAGATTGGTATGGATTTGAAGCTCGTCTCAAGCTCTACGAAAAACTCCAAAGGGCCCTGGTGTTTTGATGAGCGGATGTGGAGATTTGGAGGAGAGAAGGCGGGGAAGGAAGCCGCCGTTCGATCTGGGGGGGAGTCGGGGTTTTCCGCGTTTTTTTTATTTTTAAATTTATGAAAGAAAAAATATGATTGGCCGAGACTATATTAAAATTTTTAAATAGTGTTTTCTTAAACGAACTCCTTTTTAAACCCAACGACTGTCGCCCCTAGCTAAATACCCCCATTCCGGACACAATGGGATATGTTTCGAGGGCCAATTCGACTGTTACAGTCAGTTATTTTTCAAATTAAAGTATAAAACATTTAATTTTTAACTCTGAACGCACATTTCAATTTGCCAGGGCCACAAAATGATTCGAAAAATTCCAGAAAAATAATTCTAGCTATGTTTTGACGCTACGGTCCCAACAAAACTAGTTTCGTCGAATTCTGAGGTCGTTTGAAAAATGGCCATTTTCTGGTCGATCCAATTCAACAGAAATCGACCAAACACATTTTCTTTTGCCACGCTCACATACTAGCTTCAAAAATTATGAAATTTGAAACCTAGCAATAGTTTAACATCCCGGACCCAACAAAAGTGGTTTCGTCGAATTCCGAGGTCCTATGCAAAATATCAATTTTCCAGGGCTATATTATATATACTGACCCCTCTGAAAATTCATTCGGCCATAACTTTTGATTCCCGTTATGAAACTTCGATTTTTCAGATTCGTTAGAAAGGTATTGAATAACAGATTTAAATATTTTTGGTTTCACTAAAATCCGTTAAATTTTCCACCCTGCATAGTCAGTCAAAGTTTGAATTCAAATTTTCAAACTGACTCACTTTTTCTACTCCACTATTTTATTGAAATATTCTATTTCAATGGTTCAAATTCCCTTGAAATAATCAATTTAAAAATTTTAAATTGGCTCGTATTTTCCGGGTTATTACAAGATATCTCATTTATAACATTCTATTTATTTTCTATAAATAAAAATTTCCATTTAATCTATTTGTAAATGTTTTACAAATATTCCCTTTTGAATTCTACTTGTAATTTTTTTTACAAATATTTCTCCTTCTATTTGTTTACACATAACTTCCTTTGTATTTGGTTTTACAAATATATTTCCTCTTTAACTCTTTTGGTTTCTCCTTTATTCACACCCAATTCATATTTCATTCACATTGATTTTACTTAATTTATTCATTTCGATCCATTTAACTTACTTAAGTTAAATTTAATTTCAACCATTCAAATTCCCATTAACTAGTTGCTAATTAACTGTTTTGCCTATTTCACTATTTTTTATTTGAATATAACTTGTTCAAATGTATGTCAACTTAATTATAACTAATCTAGTTATATTTTCAACTCGAGTTATATATTCGATTTCGAATATAAATTCTCAATCTCTTTCACTTATCCAAAAACCCAATTTCGATTCAAACTTCCTTTAACTAATTATTCTCCAATTTAGTTAATTCTATTTAACAATTTAAAATATGATTTTTTTCTTAAAAATCATTTCACTTACTTCACTGAAGTTCATATTTATTTTATAACTCAAGTCTATATTTTCCTCATGGCCATTCGGATTTTATTTACTTTAAAAATCCTTTTACTACAATATATAAACCATTGTGGTTTTTAATGGTTTCTGGCGCTGCTTTTCTAAAAATTTGATTTTGACATAACTCAAAATCTATACGACGAAATCTAGATTTTTCTCTTTTATTAGAAAACTATTGTTCAACCGGTCCCGACGATTCTTGTTTCAAAGAATTCCCACTTCAATTGAGTTCTGTATACTAAATTGAAGTTCGAATCGTCGATTTACGAACTGTCGCGCTATGGCGAGCTCGTTTTAATTATATTTATAAATATAAATGTTTTAACTTTGTTTATAATAAATTCAACTCCATTCTGATATATTTTTAATATATATCCAATCCATTTCACATAATATTCCCGATCTATTTCACTTAATATTCAAATCCTATATACTTACAATATTCAAATTCCATTGAATTTCTTTATTCAAATTCTATATTTGAATTTCCTTCTATTCAATTTCTATTTGAATTTTCTTCTATTCAATTTCTGATTCAAATTCTTATCTTCAATTCCTGTTTCTAATCCCTTTTGAAATCCTTTATTCAATTTCTATTTAAATTCCTTTGTTCAATTTCTATTTGAAATCCTTTGAATTCAAATTCTATTTCAAACTTTATATTTTCTTTGAATTCTAATATTCAACCTCCATTGTATATTCTCTTTGAAATTCTTTTTAACCAAATTCCATTTGAATTCTAATATTCAAATCTCTATTTGATTTTTTCTTTATTCAAATCCATTTGAATTCCTCTGAATACAAATTCCATTTCAATTTTTCTTATACAATTTCTATTTGAATTTTCTTTATTCAAACTCATTTGAATTCCTTTGAATTCAAATTCTATTTTAATTATATATATATATTCAAATTCCTTTACTTTACTTCTATTTGAATTCTATATTCCAATTCCTATTTCAAAATTCCTTTGAAGTTATATAAATATATACATATATTTATATCTATCTCAAATTCAAAACATTTGAATTATCAAATAACTTGTTTCTTTTCAAACAAATTTCCATCAAAAACTTTTCTAAGGCAGCAATTTATCACTTAGAAACTCGAAAATGAACACTAATGATGTTGCGACCATCATCAGAATTATTTCCCAGCTACTGAATGAGTACAGTACTATATTTCTTTCAAAATCCATTTAGAAAAAATATTTTCCAAACTCCCAGGATTTTAAATTCTTAATTCTGGTTTGAATTCAATTTCAATTTATCACATTTGTATATTTGATTTCATATACAAATTCCATTGGTTATATATATAACTATTTTTGTTTTATAATCTAATTTGATTATAATCCTAACAATCAACTTAACTATTTAAAAACAATATCATGTCCAATCTTCTGTTCAAGTGTTTATAAACTCCTATCGAAATCATGGCGTCCCACGATTCGACCAAAATTTATAATCCACTCAACAGACTAGTCAACACAATATAAAATGGTTTTTATATCAAATAACAAATACGCTCTCTCGTATATATATACACTCAACTCATTCTAGGGTATTACTAACCCTATCTCTACCGAGCCACGCCACAGAGCCAAGTAATTATTAACCTAAGCTCTGATACCAACTGTAACGACCCGGATTTTTAGTGACTTTGGTTATCGGCATAAGCTCGATGTCGATAACCAAAACATCGAAAAATCCTGGTAATTAGTGAAAGAAATTAGAGGGTGAGGAAAGATAAGATAGAAAATTAGAATAGAAGAAGAAGAAGAATACAACATCAGATTAACACGAATCTCACAACGGAACGAATAAATATATTTCATAACATAACTTTGAAATACAAATTTGTACTTGAATATATATGTCATTATCAAAGTACAGCACTTACAACACAACGGAAATAACTATAGCTATATGATCCTAAAGCCTCCTGCTCCAGCTCTTCCAGTATATCTGTAAATCCTGACTACTTGACTGCCCATAAAAATTTAGGCACCCAAGAGTTTAGGGAAAACAACAAAGTAAACTCCGGGTCAGTCATGGGACTGGTATGAGTAAAACAGTTTAAAACAGTTCGAACAAGTAAACGATATCTCATAAGACCACGCCGCATAACGGAACGTGTTTTTCCCTTATGAGAATCCAAATTATCTTTATATCAAAAACCTTTTGATATTATAATAATGTCTATCAACCACAACTATAATAATCATCTAGTAGAAATGCTTTCATCTCACGTTCTACATATATAGTATACAATCAAAACCGCAAGCACGTATTGGGTAATGGATTTCCAACTATGACAAGGTATGGAACCACCTTTCGCTAATGTACCTCTAGAGAGGAATACACTGGGTTCAACAAGAACATCTTGCAACCCGGCCACACATGACCGACCACTCATTTCGCTTGAGTGTATCGAATGTATATCACTAACAGTTGGGATCAGCAACCGTTTCCCGAATGGGACAGCATCGACAATAGATTGTTAGAAGTAAATGAAACTCTAGATCAGGTGATTTTACAGCCTAATAGGTGCGACCTACATAGCCATGCTGCCTGCCCGATTTCTGTCATTTACCGGATGATGAGGCTAGAAGCTACGCTTTATCATCATACCAGATTCACTTTGAATGCCACATCGTCAAATCCATCAAATCACCAATTGACGTCTACAACAATACATTATGTGTTAGCTAAAAGAAGTTTCCTTCTCCGCCTCCACTCCTGGTACGGTTGGAGAAATCAATATACGTGAACGTCTGGAAATACTCTGTCAGACATTCATCCATACAAGTCACCCAGGAACAGGATGAACTAAAGGCACTATTTCTATTAATAGAAAAAGTCCTTGCACTCTACTCCGTCTTCGATTATCTTTATATAATCTGATTCGCACGCTACTGCCAATACGGAGTGGTTCTTCGGATAATAATCCAACCGGTCTCTCCATATTGACAACGATGGTCAAAACTTCGATAGTTTGTGATTTAACTATCAAATAAAAACAAGTGTTTCGATAGTCGATGATTTAACTATCGAATAAAACAAGTGTTCATCCAAACATCCAACAATCACTGAACCTTTAATTAATATTCCATTAATTAAATCTATTCTCTATTTCTTTATCAATATTTGTTAACCAAATATTTTCAATAACCATGTTGTCCCTTTTGCGTTATTTGGAAAACATTTCCGAATATCACCTTCTTTTATTTTCTATACTAGGAAATATTCATTTATTCTATTTCCAAGCTTTGCACATATTTGGGTTAAAACAGATGTTGTGTAAAACATCGTTACAACAACCCAAATACAATATTTAACAAATTCTTATTCCACATTAATCTTCGAGCCTGAATCTTGCTATTTATCGGTATATCATGAAATCAACCAAGTTGGGGTATAATTACCTCTCAGACCTTGACTGAATAACATTTAACGTCAAAACAGACAAGACTACTTACTCGAATAATCAATACCATACAACTGATTATTCACCTTTAAACACATATACATTTTCTCTTTCTATTCCTACGAGATTTTATTCTTATACTTCCCTTTTTAATTATACTATTCTATTTCTAAGTTCGTTTCCTTATCGACTTCTATAAAATTTGATATGTTGATTTCCAACTATCAAATTATCTTAAAAATATTCTATCTCCTTAAATTCCCGGAAAAATTCGCCATAACCTCCTTTGTACCGGGAGCATCGGGAAATTTCAAATAGCTTTCCCGGTCCTTCTCATCTCAAAAAGAAAAAGAAAAAGCCAAACGGCTTGCCGATACGGCGCATAAAATCTCATATGGAAATTAAATACGTACCTTTTTGTCGGGCAATCTATTTATTTCACTTCTATACTTTGTTCCAAACCTGTCTCCTGTATGTCTATACTTGTCCAATCTATTTTAACTATACCAATCATTTTAACTCAATTTGTTAATTAAATCTGTTACTTAACTTTTCAGTTTATTTCACCTTCATATTTGAACATGACATGTTTAAATATATTTTAACTGCATATTAACAAATTCTAATTATACTCATACTCTCGTTTCCTTATCGACTTCTCTATTCAAATTCCAATTCAATTCTATTTGAATTCTCTTAATTTAAAACTTCATTTGAATTCTATTTTCAAATTCTATAGTTAAAGTCCATTTGAATTCTATATTCAAATCTATAGTTTAAGTCCATTTGAATTCTATATTCAAATCTACAGTTTAAGTCCATTTGAATTCTATATTCAAATTCTATAGTTAAAGTCCATTTGAATTCTATGCATTTTTTATAAACAACGTTTATAACTTCAATTCAAATCCCACCTTTCCATTTACAAACAACGTTTATAAATTCAATTCAAATCCCATATTTTCATTTATAAACAAAGTTTATAAACTCGATTCAAATCCCATATTTTCATTTATAAACAAAGTTTATAAACTCGATTCAAATCCCATATTTTCATTTATAAACAAAGTTTATAAACTCGATTCAAATCCATATTTTCATTTATAAACAAAGTTTATAAATTCGATTCAAATCCCATATTTTCATTTATAAACAAAGTTTATAAATTAGATTCAAATCCCATATTTTCATTTATAAACAAAGTTTATAAATTCGATTACTTGTTTTATATACCTTCAAAACAAGTTAATATTTTCTATAGTTTTATTTAAAATTCAAATTCTATTTATAAAAATAGAATTTCCTTTTTAAATATCAAAAACCCTTTTCGATATTTTTATAAATCCATATTCAAACCCCAGGGATATTTTAAACAATCAAATCAACCAATTTTCAATCACTTGATTTTTAACTCATCATATATGAATATATATGAAATCAAACAAAAAACAAACAGATAATATATTTTTCCAGTTGGATTCCTCCAACCTGTTTTCCTGCATCCACAGATGTTAGTCAACATAGTAATACCCATCCTGCTTCGAGGCAGGATATCGCGGTATAAAGGTCATCCACTAATCATAGCGTGGGGCGTATAGGGTAATCATCCGCTATAAAACTGCGGGCATCCGCTAATGAGACTGCGGGAATCCAACCAACCATCAACCAAATATATATATGTATATATATATATCCTAAATAACTAATATATATTTTAAAACAATCAGACAGCATTCAAACAAGCATAGCAATTATTTTTAACAACTAGAAATAATTCTAATTAAATGGGTGAGTGAGGTTTTACTCACCGATGATTTTCCTTGCTGAATATCTCGATAAATCTCGTAACGTCACGACTATGAATTTTACTTGAATGAAACTCATTTGTTACCTATAATTATTAAATTTTGTTTTCAATTAGCTATTATTAATTTAAATAAATAACTAACATAAATGGGCGATTTATCCTATACTATTCAATTTTTAAAACAAAATATATACCATGTTGCCTCACTGTTGAAACCAGCAACCCTTTGCTGCCTATCATAAAGCAATACCCAACTCAGTTCGAATTCCTCTTCCACGTTGCACTTCAGGATCGAGCTTAAGCTTCAGCTCCATTTAAATATTTCAACAAGCACCTTCTGCTCATCACCCACCAAAGTCACCGCAACTTTCATTCTTACCTGAATCGCTCATCCAAACTTGCTCCTGAGTCGCCAATCCCCTAGCCGACTTTCCCTGACATCACAGTAACCTCATCATTCACTGCCGATCAAATCAGTGACCTCATGTCCATCCATCGAACACCACATCAACTGTCGCACCTTTCAGATTCAACTCCGACTCCCCCAAATCGAGCGCCAGCGAACAAAACAACCCATCGCACCCATGCTTTTCCCCAACAATCGAACTCCAGACCGCGTTTTACCAATTCGCTCAACTCCTTTACCCTCCTCATCACGACCGCGCTCCGATGGCTATCGTTGCCATTGAGAAGTTCGAGTGCCCTAACCCTATCGCGACTCGAGCAAGGGCCACTGCTTGATGGCTAACCCTATACGGGTTTTAAAGGAATCAAATTCTTAGGATTTTAGGAGTATAGGTGTAACGACCCAGAAAATCTGAACCAATTTAAAATTTTTAAATTGGCTAAAATAATGGATTTTAAATATTTAAAATAAATATTTTAAATAATGGCGATGAAAACTGAGTTGAAATCGACATTTGAAAACCAATATAATTAATTATAATTATATATAGAATTGAAAATGGCGCGGTAGTTCGATAAATTCGATTTCAAACTTCAATTGAATATACCGGGTGCAAAACAATCCGGATTTTAGTGAAACCAAAAATAATGGAATCTAATTGATAATAACTTTCTAACGAATCCGACCAATCGAAATTTGATAGCGGGAATCAAAGGATATGTCCAGTTGAAAATTCTGAATAGTCGCTATGAAATTCAGGCCCTTAAAAATGGACATTTTGCAAATGACCTCGGATTTCGACGAAACCACTTTTGTTGGATCCGCAGGGTCAAGTTATTTTTAGGTTTCAAATTTCATAATTTTTCGAATCAATATGTGAGCGTGGCAAAAGAAAACGCGTTTGACCAGTTTCTGTTGATTTTAATCGAATGGAAATTGGCCATTTCTCAAACGGTCTCAGAATTCGACGAAACTAGTTTTGTTAGGACCGTATCGTCAATACGAAGCTAGAAAATATTTTTCTGGAATTTTTCTAGTTAGTATGTGACCCCGGTAATTTGAAATGTGCGTTTAAAATTCAATATAGTGATTTAAATGAAAATTCAAAAGGAAACTGATTGTAACGATCAAATCAGCTTGCGATACATGTCCCATTGTGTTCGGAATGGGGGTGAAACGCTATGGGCGACAGGCGGTGGGCCTCGTTTCGAGGTCATATGTAAAAGTCAACCTTTTTGCGAAATTTAATAATTAAATAATAAAAAATAAAAAAATATATATATTTTCCCTCCTTTACCTTTCTTCCTGCCCCCTCCCCCCCCCCCCCCCCCCCGTTCATTTCGATTTCAGATCGGAGGCAAGAGAAAAAAAAAGACCTAGAACTATCGAGCAGCCGCCCCCCTCAGGCGAACGCCGCCGAAGACCGCCGCCTAACCCTCCCGCCTCCCTCCTCTCTCCAGCTCCCATCCTCTCTCTCCCCGAACCCAGACATCCCCGAACCGAGCCACCGCCGAACCACACAACCACCACCGCCTGCAGTCGACCGCCGCCTAACCCTTCCACCTCCTCCGACGCCTTCTTTCCCCCCCCTCTCTGTAAGTACTTCTTTTTATTTTATTATTTTATCTTTATTTTATAAAAACAGAATTTAAAACTGATTTGTTTAAAGGTAAAAACTGTTTTTTTTTAGGTTTAAAAATTGATTTTAAACAGGTTTTAAAAACTAATTTTTAAAAGATGATGAAACTGATTTTGAAAAGCAATTAAAAACTGATTTTTAATAGAAAGAAAAATTGTTTTTTTTTAAAGAAAAACTGATTTTGAAAAGCAATTAAAAACTGATTTTTAATAGAAAGAAAAACTGTTTTTTTTAAAAGAAAAACTGATTTTGAAAAGGAATTAAAACTGATTTTTAATAGAAAGTCGAGGTAAAAATCATATTTTTATATATTGAAAGTCGAGGTAAAAATCATATTTTTATATATTGAAAGTCGAGGTAAAAATCATATTTTTATATATTGAAAGTCGAGGTAAAAATCATATTTTTATTTATTGAATAACATAGTAAAAATTCGATTTTTACATATGTAGAGAATACGGGCAACAAAGCGACAGAAAGAGAGATTGGCGAGGAAGTGTCGTGAAGTTGGATAGCTATTGGTGAGATTTCTGATTTAATTTTTTTTATATATGTGTGAAATGAAAGTGAATAGATATATATAAATATCTCTATATATATATATATATACGCCCCTCGTCCACAAACCATGGACGATATTTATTGATCGAAATTGTTGTGATAATTGGTTGATAACGAGTGGTTGTTTGGGATTGTTTGTGATTGATATTGGTTGATTGAGGTTGAAAAATACCCATTGTGGTTGAAAAATATTTGGTTGAAACCACATAGGATTAGTTTGTGGAAATGAAATAAATATATACATGCCGCCTGCGTGCGAACTAGATGCATGATCACCATTGTCAAAAACCGCGAGGTTTTAAGGTAGAGCGAGGAGCCGTACTAGGGACGGTGCCGGTTTAACTACCCTGCCGTTATGCTGCCGAAATTTTGAATAATATTCTTGTGTTTGAATTATTTTCATATGCTTAAACTATATTTATTCATTGCATAGAAAACATTCATGTGTTGAATTGATATTCATTCGTTGATTAGAAATTCATGTGTTGAATGGTACTCATATTTTAAAATAAATTGTTCAATAATAAAAATCACATTTTTATCTATATATAGAAACTATAGAAAACATTCATGTGTTGAATTGATATTCATTCGTTGATTAGAAATTCATGTGTTGAATGGTATTCATATTTTGAAATAAATTGTTCGATAATAAAAATCACATTTTTATCTATATATAGAAACTATAGAAAACATTCATGTGTTGAATTGATATTCATTCGTTGATTAGAAATTCATGTGTTGAATGGTATTCATATTTTGAAATAAATTGTTCGATAATAAAAAACACATTTTTATCTATATATAGAAACTATAGAAAACATTCATGTGTTGAAATGATATTCATTCGTTGATTAGAAATTCATGTGTTGAATGGTATTCATATTTTGAAATAAATTGTTTTATGACAAAAATCCCATTTTTATCACCAACTTGAACTATATAGAAGAATAGTGTTTTGAAATGAATTGTTTTACAATAAAAATCACATTTTTATTGTATGCACAAGTCGTTGAAATGTGAAGTGTTAAAAATAGCCAATTGTTCAAAATAAACATATATGAGTTGAAATATTCATTAATTAGCTAATGAAATATTTGCACCTATTTATGTAACATTAGAATGAATGGAGTTTTTAAACCAAATAGAAATCAAATATGAAGCCGAATAGAAATTGATAAATGATAAGAACTGTATATATATATGTATATGCATATTCATTGAACAGGTTATAGCAAAGGGGCTAGAGAAGAGGAATAAAATTTTGTGCCCGACAAATAGGTACACGTTTACTGCTTTGTTTGGGTGATGATTTTATGAGCCTGTTGGCTAGCCGCTTGGCTTTTTCTTTTTTCTTTTTGAGATTAGAAGGACCGGGAACGCTATTTGCGATTTCCCGATGCTCCCGGTGCAGGGGAGGTTATGGCGAAATTTTTCCAAAATTTAAGGCGTTAGAAAAATATTTGAAGTGAAAACGATATGGAAATCATTGAATGAACTATATTTATATAAATATATAAATATAAATAAAATTAAAACGAAACGAGGACGTGCAGTTCGTATTTTGAAACCGTGATTTCAAACAACTAGTGCGGGAAATCCGACCATTGGATTTTCCCGAAACCTCAACCGTCGGGTTCGCCTTGGAATAATCTTTCCAACGGCACCAACCTTGTAAAAATCCAACGGTTGGATTGTCTGGAATTTTTAATTCAAATCTGAAGAAAAACAGCGCCAGAAGCGATTATATTTATATATATATAAATATAATTATATATTTAATCGAATAACGACGCTGCAGTTCGTATTTTGAAATCGAAATTTCAAACGATTGTACCGGGAGATCCGACCGTCGGATTTTCCCGAAACTGGAACCGTTGGGTTCGTTTTGAAAAGACCTTTCTAATGATGTAAATTTTATGAAGATCCAATGGTTAGAATTTCAGATATATGTAAATCAAATCTAAAGAAAAACAGCGCCACGGCCGCGTTATGGCCCGAAGCGTCGTTTTGAATAAAATGGCTATTTTAAAATAAATAAAAATAGCGATAAATCGTTATAAAATATCATAAGCGATATGGAATGGAAATAAACTGAATTTGCTTGATTTATGTGGCTTTTGATGGTTGAATGTGTTTGGTGTGAAAATACATTAAAGAACAATATTGGTGTTGTCGAATAATTTAACCATTGAAATAAATCGGTTTGAAATTCTAAATATACGTGAATTATTTGAAAAGGCCGAGTTAATTCTCATTTCAAATAATTGATCGACGATTGAAAGTCGAAGATGAAGACGGTGGTTGAAGACCGGAGATCTTCACCTCGTTTGGATGGTAACTGAGGTCCTGATTGGGAGGCATCCCGAAATATGGATAATGAGTGGTGATCGTCCAGACGTACGTGGTGATCGATGGGTTTGCGAGGTATTTAGTGCCTCCGGTTTCGTTCAGACCCAGAACGGACTCGTAAATGGACTGTGTGTCTGACATTGGATTTTATTCTGTGTTGATTGATCTCTGTTAAATATACATCTGTTTGGCGGCGGAGAATTTATTCTTTTGCTTAACGCCCTTCTCGGAGACGTACGAGCTCAGAGGTTGTATATCGATGGACATCAATCGCATGGCGTGAATTGCCTGTGTGGCATGCTAAGATGCAGTGATCAGGGCTTCTGTTGAAAAGCAAAGTCTTGTGGTGATGATCAAAGCCCCGCCTGTGTGGCATAGCTTTGTGTATAACGTGAATTCGCGAGCCTCACACCTCGGTATGAACCTAAAACGGGAGAGGACATCAGGGAGGACATGCGTTTCTTTCTAGCTAGGGTGGTGTCAGTGACCTACCAGCCCTGACATTTATATACTTTTCACCTATGTGGTTGTTGCTGTTGCGAGGCGCCTCGGTTTGATCGGACGATCCGGGTCCGATGGAGTCATTCGTTGGCTCATTTACGCCCCAAAGGGCGGGGAAACGTATTGTTCAGGCACTATAATCCACATCGGTGGACCAGCCCTGACGATCCAAGGGGCAGTTGCGGCTGTTCCGGTGGCTCGGGCTAGAGAGTCACGAATTCGGTAAGGACTATCTTTTGCCTTGGTTCATGACGGAAATCCAATTTCCAAATACGTGACGATGCGATTTTGATTGTATACCTATATATGGCGACATAGTGGTATGGGGCATTAATGCCGTCTATGATTGATAGTTATGATTTGAAATTGTTTTCGAAACATATGAACACTAGCAATAATATCAAATGCCTTTGTTTTATTCGTATCAAGCATATTTGGCCGTTATAAGTTAAAAACTCTATCCTCCGGTTTGCGTTGCATTGTGTGATGGGAACTGAGTCTTATAACGGTTTCATTTTATAAAAAGCATAGCGATGTTTAAAAAGAAAGATTTGTTTTAAAGCACTGGCAATCCAATGGAGTAAACCCGTTCCACGAAAGTGGCGTGGTCCTGTGATTAGCCAATTATATATGTGTTGAGTGGATTTCTCATACCAGTCCCATGACTGACTCGTCGTTTGTTTCACTCTCAAACTCGGGTGCCCCTTTTTCTACACGGGCAGCCTTGTATTCAGGTTTAGCTGGTTCTTCTTTCTGGATAGCTGGAGTTGAAGATGGATTCTATCATTTATTTCTTTTTATGCTGTTCAGCTCCTATTGTACATATTTTGTTTATTTCCGCTGTAGACATTTATGTATAGCTGAACTGTATTTGTACTAAGTAAGATCCTGTATACTGTGTAACTCTGATGATTACTTTTATCCAGTATATTTTGTTGTTCATTCTGGTGTATTTATTTAATTCTGTTCTGCTATTATATGTTTCTGTGTTATATTCCAAAGATAACCTTGTTTCCGTCTAAACGGGAAATCGGGTCGTCTCATCGTGGTATCAGAGCTTTGCTTAAGCTTAGTTCTGGAATATAACATTTGAACGAACTCGTCAGAAATAGAACCAGTAGTGTTCTAGGACGGGTAACTCTATACAGATAGGATCAGCAATATCCTAGTATGAGTAAAGCAGAATAAATTACACCTCGATGGACACATTTACATTTGAAGTATGTGTTTCTATATTTTAAACTATCTTTTCTGTGACCTGACACTTGATCTGCTAATTGCAGAAGTACTAGAAAAATGAGTGCCAGAAACAGAAGGAATACAGAACCCGATCTAGAGGCTCTATTAAAGAAATATCGAAATCTGAACGGAGCGCAATTCTCGGGCAATGAATCTATTATTCAAACTCAAGCTTGGTTGAGTTCTGTCGAAAGAATCTTTGAGCATATCCAGTTGAGAGACGACCAGAAACGGTTAGTAGCATCTTGGGCGCTCAAAGAAGAAGCTTTAATCTGGTGGGAAACAATCATCAAAAATAATCCAGAAGGTGATATCACCTGGGACAGATTCAAAGTGATTTTCCTAGAAAGATTTACTCCTCCCGAAGCAACCGAGAGATTATGTGATGAATTTTCTTATCTGATACAAGGAGACATGACAATTCCCGAATATCATAAGAAATTCAATGAACTTTCTCACTTTGCTCCTCATCTAATTCAAGACCCAAAGAGGAAAAATCTGAGATTTATTCACGGGCTTCAAAGGAAATACCGGAATAAAGTATTGGGGCATGTAAAGCTTCCTTTCTCAGAAATGATTTATATGGCTTATCAATATGAAGATCTAGACAAGAAAGGAATGTTGCGCGACGAAGAAGAAGTTTGTTGTGGTGACAAAACAGAGTCAGAAACTGATATTCCAGAGGCAAGTACAATGTCTGAGATCAGTAAGAAGGCCAGTGCCAAGAGAAAAAGTGCCAAATCAGAGAAGAAACTAGTAACGACAACTGTATGCTCTAACTGCAATAAGCAAGGACATCTCTCGATGAGTTGCCGATCTCTAAAGAAACAAAGAAATGAAGGATCTAAGTCTATTAAGAAATTTCAAGAGACTAGAGAATGCAGCATTTGCCATCGGTTTGGCCATGTCAGACAGGATTGCCGGCTGTTAAAGGCAACCAAGGTGGCTCAAATAAATGAAGTAGCAGAAACCTCTGAGCCCTCAGCTAGTCAAGAAAGGGCCGACGTCTTAGAAGGCACGCTCAATGTCAAAAACATTCCAGTTAAAGTACTGTTTGACACAGGCGCGTCACGAAGCTTTATTGCAAAGAGTGCAGTCAAGAAGTTGGATTTGAATTTGAAGAAGCTCAAAGAGCCAATGACTGTCCGAAATCCAGTTGGAGGTTCCATCAATCTCAGTTGGGTTTGTGCAGTACCCGTCTCTTTTTCTTGCTATAAATTCCCTATTATCTCTGTCGTCGTGAATTTTGATGAATTCGATCTTATTTTGGGATTGGATTGGCTAAGCAAATATGAAGTAGAGGTTAGATGCGCCGAGAGAGTTGTTAGAGCTAAGATTAAATCAGGGGGTTATATAACCATTCCCTGTGAAGGTCAGAATGCTAATAGAAAAGACTTCTGGGCAGCTTTGAATGTTTCTCCATCCCAAATAGAAAATGTCCCTGAAGTCACAGAGAATATTCCTGACCTCATCAAAGATATTCCTGTCGTCAAGAACTATGCGGATGTGTTCGAAGAAGTTGTTCGCTTACCTCCGCAGAGAGAAATAGATTTCAAGATTGCTTTGATTCCCAATGCAAGGCCGGAAGTTCATGCTATTCGAAGAATGTCCTTGAAAGAGAAGGAGGAATTAGACAATCAAACACGACATCTAGTATGGAAAGGTCTGATAAGGCCTAGTTTCTCTGATTGGGGTGCAGCAGTGGTATTTGTCCCAAAATCTGACGGTACTCTACGTCTATGTGTGGATTATCGTGATCTGAACAAACAGACAATAAAGAACAAATATCCATTGCCGCGGATTGATGATCTGTTGGATCGATTAAATGGAGCACAAGTATTCTCACGAATGGACCTAGCTACAGGTTTCCATCAACTTCGAATTGCCGAAGAGTGTGTTCCAATGACAGCGTTCAGAGGCCCCGACTTATTCTACGAGTGGTTAGTAATGCCGTTCGGCTTATGTAACGCTCCAGCTTATTTCGTCGATCTAATGAACAGAGTATTCAGAGGAGTTTTGAATAAATTTGTTCTGGTTTTTATTGATGATATTCTAATCTTCTCTAAATCAAAGTCCGAGCATGAAAAGCATCTGGAACAGGTTCTAGAAATTCTGAGACGGAATGTATTAAAAGCCAAATTTTCCAAATGTATCTTCTGGCAAGATGAAGTGAAATTTCTGGGCCACGTTGTATCGAAAGAAGGAATCGATGTGGATCCAAGCAAAATCACAGCCATTCAGAATTGGAAGCAGCCCAGTACTCCCACTGAAGTCCGCAGTTTTCTCGGATTGGCTAGCTATTACCGGAAATTCGTTAAAGACTTTTCGAAGATATCTGGTCATTTAACGAAGCTTACAAAGAAGCATTCTAAGTTCAAATGGACTCAAGAAAGTGAGGAAGCTTTCGAAGAGCTAAAGTTGAGATTGACTACAGCTCCAGTGTTAACCATCATCGATGGCAACCAAGATTTAAAAGTCTGGACGGATGCGTCTAGAGAAGGCCTTGGCGCAGTGTTAATGCAAAGGGGTCAAGTGATTGCTTATGCTAGCCGTCAACTGAAACCACACGAGAAAAACTATGTAACTCATGATCCTGAGTTATTGGCTATCATATTCTCTTTGAAAATCTGGAGACACTATCTTCTGGGTGAGAGATTCGAACTGTTTACAGATCATCAGTCATTAAAGTATCTGTTCACTCAGAAGGATTTAAATCTGAGACAACAATGTTGGCTGGACTCTCTTGCGGCATATGACTTTGAAATTATATATACTCCAGGAAAAGCCAATGTCGTGGCCGATGCGCTGAGCAGAAAGAGTGTATTGATCGCCAGCTTTATTATCACGACTTCCTTGATGGACAAAATATCTATTGTTCAGAAGGAGGATAACTTTATTAAAGATATGATCAAAAGGATTCAGAAAGGCGAACCATCGTGTTTTCAAATAGATAACGACGAGACCTTGAGGTTGAAAGGAAGGATTTGTGTTCCAGACGTTCCTGAGCTGAAAAGGGAAGTTTTAGACGAGTGTCACAAGTCCAAGCTGAGTATCCATCCTGGCGTGGCCAAAATGTATAACGATCCCAAAAGAACATTCTGGTGGAAGGCTATGAAGAGAGACGTTTCAATATACGTTAGCCGATGCCCTACTTGCCAACTAGTCAAGAGCGACCAACAGAAACTAGCTGGACTGTTACAACCGCTAGAAGTTCCTGGTTGGAAGTGGGAACATATTTCTATGGATTTCATTGATGGTTTGCCCAGAACCAGAAAGGGAAATGACAGTATTTGGGTGATCGTAGATCGCTTCACGAAAACCGCCCATTTCATACCTGTCGGATCAAACAGAACCGCTCAGAGTCTGGCGCAGATTTACTTCAGGGAAATAGTTAGACTGCATGGAGTGCCGCTCAGTATAGTAAGTGATAGAGATACAATATTCACTAGCAAATTCTGGGAAGCATTTCAAGTCGAGCTGGGAACGAAGTTAAACATGAGCACCGCTTATCATCCTCAGACAGACGGTCAGACTGAGAGGGTGAATCGCATTTTAGAAGATCTATTGCGGGCTTGTATTCTAGATTTCGGTGGATCATGGGAAGACCATCTGCATTTGGCTGAATTCTCTTATAACAACAGCTACCAGGCGAGCCTGACAATGTCGCCATTCGAAGCATTATATGGTAGACCGTGCCGATCTCCTGCTTGTTGGGTCGAGCCTGGAAATAGACTTGTGTTGGGTCCTGATATGATTCGCGAAGCTGCTGACAAAGTCGATTTTATTAAAAAGCGATTACTCGCCGCTCAAAGCCGACAAAAGAGCTATGCCGATAGAAGAAGAAGGGATATATCCTTTGAAGTTGGCGACTATGTATATTTGAAAGTATCGCCGATGAGAGGAGTTATCCGGTTCGGTAAAACTGGAAAGTTAGCGCCCAAATTTATTGGTCCGTTTCCTATTCTGGAACGGATTGGAACTCTCGCATATAAAGTTAAATTGCCAGACTGGTTGCCTGGAGTTCATGATGTATTTCATATATCTCAACTTCGAAAGCACGTTCATGATCCAGACTTGATCGTGGAAGAAGCAGCTCAGCAAGATATTGAAATTACTCCAGAACTAGCTGTGAGAAGAGAGCCGCTAAAGATTATCGGCAAAGAAACCAAAGAGCTGAGAAACAAGAAAGTTCACTTAGTCAAAGTGCAATGGAGTGGAGATCCGCGAGATTGTACTTGGGAAACTGAGGAGAGCATTCAGAAAGCTTATCCTAGGTGCCGAGTAGATATCTCTGATTGACTCCGGTGCAAGGTACATTTACCCTACTTTGCATTACCATTCAATTCTCTACTCTATTGTTATTTTCTTTTCGTAGATATACACTTTTAATTATATACTCTGAATAATTTTTGAAGGAATATAGGATTTGATTAGTATATTTTGAAGATTAAAAGCAATTGGATTGGTTGTTGTGCTGTGTGATTTTAGATTTATCAAACCACTTTCGACTTTATTCCTTTTCGGGGACGAAAAGTTTTAAGTGGGGGAGATTGTAACGACCCAGAAAATCTGAACCAATTTAAAAATTTTAAATTGGCTAAAATAATGGATTTTAAATATTTAAAATAAATATTTTAAATAATGGCGATGAAAACTGAGTTGAAATCGACATTTGAAAACCAATATAATTAATTATAATTATATATAGAATTGAAAATGGCGCGGTAGTTCGATAAATTCGATTTCAAACTTCAATTGAATATACCGGGTGCAAAACAATCCGGATTTTAGTGAAACCAAAAATAATGGAATCTAATTGATAATATCTTTCTAACGAATCCGACCAATCGAAATTTGATAGCGGGAATCAAAGGATATGTCCAGTTGAAAATTCTGAATAGTCGCTATGAAATTCAGGCCCTTAAAAATGGACATTTTGCAAATGACCTCGGATTTCGACGAAACCACTTTTGTTGGATCCGCAGGGTCAAGTTATTGTTAGGTTTCAAATTTCATAATTTTTCGAATCAATATGTGAGCGTGGCAAAAGAAAACGCGTTTGACCAGTTTCTGTTGATTTTAATCGAATGGAAATTGGCCATTTCTCAAACGGTCTCAGAATTCGACGAAACTAGTTTTGTTAGGACCGTATCGTCAATACGAAGCTAGAAAATATTTTTCTGGAATTTTTCTAGTTAGTATGTGACCCCGGTAATTTGAAATGTGCGTTTAAAATTCAATATAGTGATTTAAATGAAAATTCAAAAGGAAACTGATTGTAACGATCAAATCAGCTTGCGATACATATCCCATTGTGTTCGGAATGGGGGTGAAACGCTATGGGCGACAGGCGGTGGGCCTCGTTTCGAGGTCATATGTAAAAGTCAACCTTTTTGCGAAATTTAATAATTAAATAATAAAAAAAAATATTTTCCCTCCTTTACCTTTCTTCCTGCCCCCCCCCCCTTTTCATTTCTATTTCAGATCGGAAGCAAGAGAAAAAAAAAAGGACCTAGAACTATCGAGAAGCCGCCCCCCTCAGGCGAACGCCGCCGAAGACCACCGCCTAACCCTCCCGCCTCCCTCCTCTCTCCAGCTCCCATCCTCTCTCTCCCCGAACCCAGACATCCCCGAACCGAGCCACCGGCGAACCACACAACCACCACCGCCTGCAGTCGACCGCCGCCTAACCCTTCCACCTCCTCCGATGCCTTCTTTTCCCCCCCTCTCTGTAAGTACTTCTTTTTATTTTATTATTTTATCTTTATTTTATAAAAACAGAATTTAAAACTGATTTGTTTAAAGGTAAAAACTGTTTTTTTTTAGGTTTAAAATTTGATTTTAAACAGGTTTTAAAAACTAATTTTTAAAAGATGATGAAACTGATTTTGAAAAGCAATTAAAAACTGATTTTTAATAGAAAGAAAAACTGTTTTTTTTTAAAAGAAAAACTGATTTTGAAAAGCAATTAAAAACTGTTTTTTAATAGAAAGAAAAACTGTTTTTTTTAAAAAGAAAAACTGATTTTGAAAAGGAATTAAAAACTGATTTTTAATAGAAAGTCGAGGTAAAAATAATATTTTTATATATTGAAAGTCGAGGTAAAAATCATATTTTTATATATTGAAAGTCGAGGTAAAAATCATATTCTTATATATTGAAAGTTGAGGTAAAAATCATATTTTTATATATTGAAAGTCGAGGTAAAAATCATATTTTTATTTATTGAATAACATAGTAAAAATTCGATTTTTACATATGTAGAGAATACGGGCAACAAAGCGACAGAAAGAGAGATTGGCGAGGAAGTGTCGTGAAGTTGGATAGTTATTGGTGAGATTTCTGATTTAAATTTTTTTATATATGTGTGAAATGAAAGTTAATAGCTATATATAAATATCTATATATATATATAGATATATATATATATATATATACGCCCCTCGTCCACAAACCATGGACGATATTTATTGATTGAAATTGTTGTGATAATTGTTTGATAACGAATGGTTGTTTGGGATTGTTTGTGATTGATATTGTTTGATTAAGGTTGAAAAATACCCATTGTGGTAGAAAAATATTTGGTTGAAACCACATAGGATTAGTTTGTGGAAATGAAATAAATATATACATGCCGCCTGCGTGCGAACTAGATGCATGATCACCATTGTCAAAAACCGCGAGGTTTTAAGGTAGAGCGAGGAGCCGTACTAGGGACGGTGCCGATTTAACTACCCTGCCGTTATGCTGCCGAAATTTTGAATAATATTCTTGTGTTTGAATTATTTTCATATGCTTAAACTATATTTATTCATTGTATAGAAAACATTCATGTGTTGAATTGATATTCATTCGTTGATTAGAAATTCATGTGTTGAATGGTACTCATATTTTGAAATAAATTGTTCGATAATAAAAATCACATTTTTCTCTATATATAGAAACTATAGAAAACATTCATGTGTTGAATTGATATTCATTCGTTGATTAGAAATTCATGTGTTGAATGGTATTCATATTTTGAAATAAATTGTTCGATAATAAAAATCACATTTTTATCTATATATAGAAACTATAGAAAACATTCATGTGTTGAATTGATATTCATTCGTTGATTAGAAATTCATGTGTTGAATGGTATTCATATTTTGAAATAAATTGTTCGATAATAAAAATCACATTTTTATCTATATATAGAAACTATAGAAAACATTCATGTGTTGAATTGATATTCATTCGTTGATTAGAAATTCATGTGTTGAATGGTATTCATATTTTGAAATAAATTGTTTTATGACAAAAATCCCATTTTTATAACCAACTTGAACTATATAGAAGAATAGTGTTTTGAAATGAATTGTTTTACAATAAAAATCACATTTTTATTGTATGCACAAGTCGTTGAAATGTGAAGTGTTAAAAATAGCCACTTGTTCAAAATAAACATATATGAGTTGAAATATTCATTAATTAGCTAATGAAATGATTTGCACCTATTTATGTAACATTAGAATGAATGGAGTTTTTAAACCAAATAGAAATCAAATATGAAGCCGAATAGAAATTGATAAATGATAAGAACTGTATATATATGTATATGCATATTCATTGAACAGGTTATAGCAAAGGGGCTAGAGAAGAGGAATAAAATTTTGTGCCCGACAAATAGGTACACGTTTACTGCTTTGTTTGGGTGATGATTTTATGAGCCTGTTGGCTAGCCGCTTGGCTTTTTTTTTTCTTTTTGAGATTAGAAGGACCGGGAACGCTATTTGCGATTTCACGATGCTCCCGGTGCAGGGGAGGTTATGGCGAAATTTTTCCAAAATTTAAGGCGTTAGAAAAATATTTGAAGTGAAAACGATATGGAAATCATTGAATGAACTATATTTATATAAATATATAAATATAAATAAAATTAAAACGAAACGAGGCCGTGCAGTTCGTATTTTGAAACCGTGATTTCAAACAACTAGCGCGGGAAATCCGACCATTGGATTTTCCCGAAACCTCAACCGTCGGGTTCGCCTTGGAATAATCTTTCCAACGGCACCAACCTTGTAAAAATCCAACGGTTGGATTGTCTGGAATGTTTAATTCAAATCTGAAGAAAAACAGCGCCAGAAGCGATTATATTTATATATATATATATATATAAATATAAATATAATTATATATTTAATCGAATAACGACGCTGCAGTTCGTATTTTGAAATCGAAATTTCAAACGATTGTACCGGGAGATCCGACCGTCGGATTTTCCCGAAACTGGAACCGTTGGGTTCGTTTTGAAAAGACCTTTCTAATGATTTAAATTTTATGAAGATCCAACGGTTAGATTTTCAGATATGTGTAAATCAAATCTGAAGAAAAACAGCGCCACGGCCGCGTTATGGCCCGAAGCGTCGTTTTGAATAAAATGGCTATTTTAAAATAAATAAAAATAGCGATAAATCGTTATAAAATATCATAAGCGATATGGAATGGAAATAAACTGAATTTGCTTGATTTATGTGGCTTTTGATGGTTGAATGTGTTTGGTGTGAAAATACATTAAAGAACAATATTGGTGTTGTCGAATAATTTAACCATTGAAATAAATCGGTTTGAAATTCTAAATATACGTGAATTATTTGAAAAGGCCAAGTTAATTCTCATTTCAAATAATTGATCGACGATTGAAAGTCGAAGATGAAGACGGTGGTTGAAGACCGGAGATCTTCACCTCGTTTGGATGGTAACCGAGGTCCTGATTGGGAGGCATCCCGAAATATGGATAATGAGTGGTGATCGTCCAGACGTACGTGGTGATCGATGGGTTTGCGAGGTATTTAGTGCCTCCGGTTTCGTTCAGACCCAGAACGGACTCGTAAATGGACTGTGTGTCCGACATTGGATTTTATTCTGTGTTGATTGATCTCTGTTAAATATACATCTGTTTGGCGGCGGAGAATTTATTCATTTGCTTAACGCCCTTCTCTGAGATGTACGAGCTCAGAGGTTGTATATCGATGGACATCAATCGCATGGCGTGAATTGCCTATGTGGCATGCTAAGATGCAGTGATCAGGGCTTCTGTTGAAAAGCAAAGTCTTGTGGTGATGATCAAAGCCCCGCCTGTGTGGCATAGCTTTGTGTATAACGTGAATTCGCGAGCCTCACACCTCGGTATGAACCTAAAACGGGAGAGGACATCAGGGTGGACATGCGTTTCTTTCTAGCTAGGGTGGTGTCAGTGACCTACCATCCCTGACATTTATATACTTTTCACCTATGTGGTTGTTGCTGTTGCGAGGCGCCTCGGTTTGATCGGACGATCCGGGTCCGATGGAGTCATTCGTTGGCTCATTTACGCCCCAAAGGGCGGGGAAACGTATTGTTCAGGCACTATAATCCACATCGGTGGACCGGCCCTGACGATCCAAGGGGCAGTTGCGGCTGTTCCGGTGGCTCGGGCTAGAGAGTCACGAATTCGGTAAGGACTATCTTTTGCCTTGGTTCATGACGGAAATCCAATTTCCAAATACGTGACGATGCGATTTTGATTGTATACCTATATATGGCGACATAGTGGTATGGGGCATTAATGCCGTCTATGATTGATAGTTATGATTTGAAATTGTTTTCGAAACATATGAACACTAGCAATAATATCAAATGCCTTTGTTTTATTCGTATCAAGCATATTTGGCCGTTATAAGGTAAAAACTCTATCCTCCGGTTTGCGTTGCATTGTGTGATGGGAACTGAGTCTTATAACGGTTTCATTTTATAAAAAGCATAGCGATGTTTAAAAAGAAAGATTTGTTTTAAAGCACTGGCAATCCAATGGAGTAAACCCGTTCCACGAAAGTGGCGTGGTCCTGTGATTAGCCAATTATATATGTGTTGAGTGGATTTCTCATACCAGTCCCATGACTGACTCGTAGTTTGTTTCACTCTCAAACTCGGGTGCCCCTTTTTCTACACGGGCAGCCTTGTATTCAGGTTTAGCTGGTTCTTCTTTCTGGATAGCTGGAGCTGAAGATGGATTCTATCATTTATTTCTTTTTATGCTGTTCAGCTCCTATTGTACATATTTTGTTTATTTCCACTGTAGACATTTATGTATAGCTGAACTGTATTTGTACTAAGTAAGATCCTGTATACTGTGTAACTCTGATGATTACTTTTATCCAGTATATTTTGTTGTTCATTCTGGTGTATTTATTTAATTCTGTTCTGCTATTATATGTTTCTGTGTTATATTCCAAAGATAACCTTGTTTCCGTCTAAACGGGAAATCGGGTCGTCTCAATAGGATTTGATTTTGACTTAAATTCAAAGAGGGATTTCGGTTTTGGTCTGTGGAATGAACGAACGGGAATTAAATAGGAAAGGGGAGTGGTTTTAATTAGAACTGCGTGGCCATATATTTTGTGGAATTAAGGAACTCAACATTTTTGGTTTAAGTCCACAAAATAAGTGTATATTTTATTTTAATTTAAATTTAAATTAAACCGATATCCTTTAATTAAAATACCCATGACTCCGAACTCCTTTTTGAACCCAACAAATGTCATTTCTAGGGTAATACTACCATTCCGGACACACTGGGATAGGTCACGAAGTCCAATTCGATAATCTGAAGGAGATATTCGTTTAAATCAATATAAATTAGTTTCAGATAATTTATTTTCCTCAATAATAAATAATATTATTCTTCTAATTCAAACAGGAGTTTGAATTGATTTTCTGAACTGTTTCTACTTCAATTTCAACTTCTCGACTGACGTATTACGATAATTTAATATATTCGATATTAAATCAAAATTTATTATTAAATTGATAACTTAATATAAAAATTCCATTTATATTTATCCACCCAATATTTAAATCCATATTAAAAAATTTAAGTTAACCCCTAAGGATCCGGGTCATTACAATAGCTAGAAATATTTTTTCTATAATTTTCAGAGTCCGTATGTGGCCCATTGAATTTAAATGTAAGATGGAATTAATTTAATAAATGATTTAAATATTAAATTAAAGAAAACAGTTTGAAGATGATCATTTAGGCTGACGGGACCTAGCCCGTTGGTTCCGAAATTAGGGTATTTGCCTAGGGGAGTCATTATCTGAGCTGGATTAGGGGTCCGTATAGGTTAACAGGTTTTATTTTAATTCAATAATTAAATAATATAGAAAATACGGTATAAATACGATGAAAAACCTAAACCCTAATATACATATACAGTATCCGTCTCTTTGAAATTGAATGGCCGAAATCTTCCAAACAATCCAGTTCGTTCTCCAAATCCATGAATCCATTCCACAAAGTTGATAAGCCAAATTGAAGAGGGTCCTAAGATCTTCGAGTTGGTTGGTTGTGATGGATTTTAATGTACCGCGGCAGGCAGAATTTGGGCCTAAACCCTAGTCGTTCGCACGTGGATTCCGAGGAGTGGTCTCCACCGAGAGGACTGCGATCGAGGAAGGAAGTGGAGCTCGTGGCGACGGTTGATGGGGGCGAGGTCGATCGGCGTTCGATGCTTCTGTGGTGGGTGCGCAAGTGGGTTCTTCACTTGGAGTATGGGTCGAGCGTTTTAGCGGGTGTTAGCAGACGGATGAAGAAAGGGAATTAAAGGGTTAAGTGAAAAATCTAAATTAATTATTAATGTTAATAATTTATATAAAGATTAAGGCTTTGAATAACGATAACTTGCTCAAATCAGAATGGAATTTGATGACTCAAATTGCGTTGGGATCGTGAGGACAAACTCTACACCATGGGTCATACCAGATCTGAAACGGAGCATGTTGAAAATTCAGAAAAAATAAAAATCGATGTGAGAATTCTTTATTTTTAATAATTAAAATTTATTAATTTCTATCGTATTAGAAATCAAATCTGTTGTTGAATTCCATTTGTTATATACGTGATCTGATTGGGTTGAAAATACTGTTTTGTTGATATGTGGATTAGAATTATCACTTTTGTTAAAATAAAATGGTTGAAAATAAATATATCCTATTTGTTATAAATAAGTTGAAAAATAAACATATCATGTTTGTTTAGGATAAAAACAAATATATCCTGTTTGTTTTGTTGAAAACCAATATCTCATGTTTGTTAAGATAAGATTGTTGAAACCAAAATATCATTTTTGGTTAATTAGAAATTTTTAACAAATAAAAATTACCATTTTAATTTTCTAAGTTAACATAGAAAATTGTTAACAAATAAAATATCCTTTTATTTGTCATTGGAATACATAGAAAAATTGTATACAAATAAAATATTCTTTTACTTATCATCGGATTACATAGAAAACATATTTGTAAATAAATATCACTTATGTTAGATAACATGTTTGTAAATAAATATATCACTCATGTTAGAAAACATAATTGTAAGTAAATATATCATTCATGTTAGAAAACATAATTTGTACCTAAATATGTCATTTAGTTAGAATGTGCTTTTGTCATATAAATAAATACATCATTTTTAGTTAGAAATATTGTTTGCAATATAAAGAATTGAAATTGAAGATTGGATTTTTATTCTCAAGTTAGTTACAATAAAAAGAATTGATATAAAAGAAACATCTTTGTCAAAACATGATTATTGTAATAAAAATAACATTTTTGTCAAAACATGATTATTGTAATAAAAATAACATTTTTGTCAAAATATGATTATTGTAATAAAAATATACATTTTGTCAAAATATTCATTTTTGTCAAAATAGATTAGTTAAAGCAAACCATATATATTTTTGTCAAAGTATACACTTCTATCAAAATAGATGAGTTGAATCAAAATAAACATTTTTAGTCAAAATGATTTTTTTTCTTTTTGCCAAATGGATAAGTTGAATCAAAATAGTTATTTTTGTGAAAATATAATAGTTGAAACAAAAATTTCATTTTGTTAAATATGATGGTTGAAAACAAAATTTTCATTTTTGTTAATTAGATTTGAAATGAAATAAAAATCACATACCTGTTAAATAAAAGAGTTAAATACAAATAGCATTTTTGTCAAATAGGTTTCTGTTACAACAACAACATTCATTTTAATAAAATAGAATTGTCAGCAAAATGGATGTATCACCTCTTATACATTATGTTGAAATAGAATTTATATTGCCAATATAAGAATCATCTTTATTTGCAAAAAATACATTAGAATTTGTATGTGAAATAAAGAATCATTTGCATTGTCACAACACACCTTAAAATTTGTACATAAGTAAAAGTGACATTTTAATATGTTAATGTATACATTAAAGTTTGTATGCAATTTAAAATAAAACATTTTTATGTGTTAGGTTATACAATTGGAAATATAAAAAAATAAAATTATCTCTTTCATTTGTTAAAATTAAAAATAGAAATTTGCATACAAACAAAGAAAAAGGAAAATTATCTTTTCATATGTCATCAGCAATAATGTCATATAAATAAATTACATTCTATTTGATATTAGAAATGTATAAGGAAATTATACGAGTAAAATAAATTTTTATTCGGCACTAAGAATATAATAACATGTTTGTTCATTATCATCAACATGTTAGCAGTATTAAAATTGGTTAAATTCATTAACCAATTATTTATGTATATGAACTGTTGTTTGCTGAAAACTCCACACGGGTATTGGGATGATAATTGATATACACTAGTCCCAATATTTATTTGTATGTCGATCGATAGATTGAGAGGCTGCGATGAGCGTTATTATTTCATTTTAATGATCACACAGTTGTGAACTTCACTTTGGATGTTGAATGGATGGTTTGATGATTATTTGTCATTTGTTGTCATTTACATACGATATATGAAATCCACAAAACCGAAGTTATATGGCAAATGATTGTGTCGCTTTCCGATTCAAAATATCTATTATATAAAGAATATTTTAAACAAAGAATTTCTTTTAATTAAAGAATATTTTTAAAAGATATTGTAATATAAAGAATATTTTCCATAAGGAACCTTTTTATATAAAGAATATTTTTAAATAACGAATATTGTAAAATATTATTCAACGAAGAATAAAATGATGATTTCTAAGTCCGTTTTCGGATGGACACAAAAGATGAAAATATATTTTTATAGAAATGAATTAGTTATTAACTTTGATAAATCTTTACAATTAATATTATTTAATAATGTCTTCTAATTTATTTAATGATTATGTAACGACCCAGAAAATCTGAACCAATTTAAAATTTTTAAATTGGCTAAAATAATGGATTTTAAATATTTAAAATAAATATTTTAGATAATGGCAATGAAAACTAAGTTTGAATCGACAATTGAAAACGAATATAATTAATTATAATTATAAACAAGGCCTGAAATGGCGTGGCAGTTTCAAAAATTGAATTCAAACTTTGTCAGACTGTACCGGGTGCAAAACAATCCGGATTTTAGTGAAACCAAAAATATTTAAATCTGTTAGTGAATTTCTTTCTAACGAATCCGACCAATCGAAATTTGATAGCGGGAATCAAAAGATATGTCCAGTTGAAAATTCTGAATAGTCGCTATGGAATTCAGGCCCTTAAAAATGGACATTTTGCAAACGACCTCGGATTTCGACGAAACCACTTTTGTTGGGTCCGGGATGTCAACTTATTGCTAGGTTTCAAATTTCATAATTTTTCGAATCAATATGTGAGCGTGGCAAAAGAAAATGCGTTTGACCAGTTCTAGTTGATTTTAATCGACTGGAAATTGGCCATTTTTCCAACGGTCTCAGAATTCGACGAAACTAGTTTTGTTAGGACCGTATCGTCAATACGAAGCTAGAAAATATTTTTCTGGAATTTTTCTAGTTTGTATGTGACCCCGATAATTTGAAATGTGCGTTTAAAATTCAATATAGTGATTTAAATGAAAATTCAAAAGGAAACTGATTGTAACGATCAAATCAGCTTGCGATACATATCGCATTGTGTTCAGAATGGGGGTAAAACGCTATGGGCGATAGGCGGTGGGTCTCGTTTCGAGGTCGAAATAAAAAGTTGCTTTATGGAATAAATAAAATAAAATAAAATTAATATAAATTTTTATACTTAACACCCTGCCCCTTCTAATTTTCTTTATCCGATCAAAAAATTGTTTTCCCCCTTTCAGTAAAAACCGATGCCCTAATCAGCCCTTCCCCGTCGATCGAAGAACGTCGCGGCTCCCCCAATGGCCACCGCGCCTGGCCGCGACCCTCCCCCCCCCACCTCTGACGATGGCGCACCCTCCTACGCCCCTCTCTCTTCTACTCCCATTCGAGCACGCACCGCATGACCCCCAGAGCCCTGACGATCCAAGGGGCAGTTGCGGTTGTTCCTGAGGGGCGGGCTAGAGCGTCTCGAATTCGGTAAGGACTATCTTTTGCCTTGGTTCATGACAGAAATCCAATTTCCAAATACGACATCGTGCGGTTCTGATTGTATATATATATATATATGGCGACATGATATATGGTACCCATGCCGTCTATGATTGATAGTTATGATTTGAAATTGTTTTCAAAACATATAAACACTAGCAATAATATCAAATGCCTTTGTTTTATTCGTATCAATCATATTTTGGCCATTATAAGGTAAAACTCTATCCTCCGGTTTGCGTTGCATTGTGTGATGGGAACTGAGTCTTATAATGGCTTCATTTTTATAAAAAGCATTGCGATGTTTAAAAGAAAGATTTGTTTTAAAGCACTGGCAATCTAATGGAGTAAACCCGTTCCACGAAAGTGGCGTGGTCCTGTGATTAGCCAATTATATATGTGTTGAGTGCATTTCTCATACCAGTCCCATGACTGACTCGTAGTTTGTTTCACTTTCAAACTCGAGTGCCCCTTTTTTCTACACGGGCAGCCTTGTATTCAGGTTTAGCTGGTTCTTTCTGGATAGCTGGAGCTGAAGATGGATTCTATCATTTATTTCCTTTTATGCTGTTCAGCTCCTATTGTACATATTTTGTTTATTTCCGCTGTAGACATTTATGTATAGCTGAACTGTATTTGTACTAAGTAAGATCCTGTATACTGTGTAACTCTGATGATTACTTTTATCCAGTATATTTTGTTGTTCATTATCTGGTGTATTTATTTAATTCTGTTTTGCTATTATATGTTTCTGTGTTATATTCCAAACATAGCCCTGTTTCCGTCTGAACGGGAATTCGGGTGGTCTCAGATTAATTGGAATTAAATAAAAGAATTGGATTTTGGGTTGTCATGGATGGTGTCTTAAATAACACTGTTCTTAAAACCCACATGTAAGAGTAAATTTTTTTAATAAAGATTTTTTAGAGTTCCAAATATATTTATTAATTGTAATAAATGATATGTGAATTGGGTTTATTGTGAACTGTGTTTTTAAATGACATTGATTTTTTAACCCTGTTAAAAATAAGGTTAATTTCTTAAAAGTTGAATAATCATAAAGTAATGATTTTTGATATAAAAATCAAATTGGAGTTTTACAGAAGATTAATGAATAAATTTAAAAGAATTTATCTTCGATAAATTTAGGGGAATCTTCCCTATTGATATGAATATTTTATTAAGAGAATATTATGAATTGGAATTAGGCGTATGATGTGTCTTTATAACACCTGATTTTTTATTATAAAATACGTGAGTTATTCGGAAAGACCTAGTTTAACCCATTCTGAATAATTACTACGACGATTAATGTCAAAGACATTGAAGACGGTGGATGAAGACCGACGATCTTCACATCGAATGGACGACTACTGATGCCTGGCATTGGGTAGCTAACAGTTAAAGTGGTAGTTTGTCCGGACGTACTTGTTGATTGTCCGGATATGCAAGCACCTTACTTCCGTATTGGACATACGGGACGAGGAATAAGGTGTCTCCGGTTCCGTTCAGACCCAGAACGGACTTGTAAATGGATGTGTGTCTAGCATTGGATTTCATTCTATATAATTAAATCGATTTCTATTTGATATATATCAGTGGTGGCAGAGAATTTATTCTCTTGCTTAACACCCTTCTCTGAGATGCACGAGCTCAGAGGTTATATATTGGTAGTTATCGATCGCATGGCGTGAATTGTCAATGTGGCATGCCAAGATGCAAATGATCAAGGCTTTTGTTGAAAAGCAGAGCCTTGTGGGATGATCAAAGCATAGCCTATTTCGGCATAGCTTTGTGTATAACGTGACCTCGCGAGCCTCACACCCCGGTAAGAGTCAGAAACGGAGCAAGGAAACACAGGGAGTGCACACGTTTCTTTCTAGCCAGAAGTGGTATCAGGGTTTTACACGTTCTGACATTTTACTTATGTGGATGATGGAATTTTCAAGGCCTCAGATTTATCGGTCGCCAATGGTCGTGTTATAGGTTCGATAGGACCGGGAAGCATGTGTTCAGGAATAACTAATCCACTAATGTTATTTGTGGACCGGCCCTGCTGTATCCAAGGGTTCACTGCGGGGGATCCTGAGACATTGCTAGAGTGTCTCTAATCGTTAAGGAGATCGTTCCTAGCCTTGGCTCTTGATGGAGACCAAACTTCCAATATGACATCATGCTGTTTTGATTGTAGAACTAGTATGGCGACATAGTAGGATGGTGTATTATGCCGTCTATGATTGATACATTATGATTGAATTTTTTTTTGAAAACATATGTACGCTAGTAATAATATCAAATCCGTTTTTATCGTATCAAGCATTTTTTACCATTATAAGGTAAAACTCTATCCTCCGGCTTGCGTTGCATTGTGTGATGGGACCTAAGTCTTATAATGGTTTCATTTTTCTAAAAAGCGTTGCGTTGTTTAACGATTTACTTTATTTCATGCACTGGCAATCCAATGGAGTAAACCCGTTCCGCGTTAGCAGCGTGGTCCTGTGATTGACCTTATTATTAGACAGGTTAAGTAAGATTTCTCATACCAGTCTCATGACTGACCCGTAGTTTGTTTCACTTTGTAAACTCAGGTGCCCTCTTTTCCACATGGGCAGTCGAGTAGCTTATTTTGTAGATATATTGAGCATGATTCTGGATCAAAGCTTAGAGCTATGTCCAGAGAATTGGTAGTCTTCCGCTGTGTTAACTTAATTGCTCCGCTGCAGTGTATTACATTTATTGTAATTTAATCTTCTGCTGTATTATTATATTCGATGTACTCTAATATATTTTGTACTCTAATGTAACATTATCATGATGTAATAAAAGTCTTCTATTATTTGTTCTGATCCCAGAGTTAACATATTCGGGTTTTGAACGGTCTTGGTCGATTTAGCAATCGATTAGGTCCGGGCAAAATCCGTATCGTTACGGTTAGTATTGGAGCTCTGGTTAGCTCAAATCTTTGGGGTACTACTCGTTAGGACTGAACAAAAGGCTCATCAGAGATTGGATTAGAAATATCCAATTAGAATACTCATTAGAGATAGGATCAGTAGCATCCTAGAATGAGAAACTCGTTAGAGATGGGGTTAGAAATGCTATAGAATGAGTTCAGAGTGATAAGTTTATTATTAACGTATTTGTGATTATATAATCCGATCATAGAAAATATAACTTTTGGATATATGAAAGTTATATATATTTGAAAAGTTAATCAACTAATAAAATTATTAAAACCAATAAAAGAATAAAAATCAAATTGGTTAATTTAACGACTTTTAGCTTCGTTCCTTTTCGAGGATGAATAGATTTTAAGTGGGGGAGATTGTAACAACCCGCAAATTCTGAACCAATTTAAAATTTTTATTTTAGAAATTTCAATGAACTTTAAATATTTAAAATAATTTATTTTAAATAATAATGACGAAAAATTTATCGAATTTAGAACGAATATATTTATTTTAATTATAAAAGGAGTTAGAAATAGCACGGAAGTTTGAAAATTTGAATTTGAACTTTGACGGACTGTACAGGATGCAAAATTAATCGGATTTTAGTGAAACCAAAAATATTAGAATCTATCTAAAAATATCTTTCCAACGAATCTGAAAAATTGAAATTTCATAGCGGGAATCAAACGTTATGATCAGTTTAATATTCATAATAGTCACTATAGAATTTATATATATATATATATATTAAAAATAGCCATTTTTCAAACGACCTCCGTTTTCGACGTAACCACTTTTGTTGGAACCGGAATGTCAAATTATTGCTAAGTTTAATTTTCCATAATTTTTAGAATTAATATGTGAGCGTTGAAAAAGAAAATGTGTTTTGTCAATTTCAATCGACTAGAAAATGGCCATTTTTCAAACGGTCTCGGAATTCAACAAAATTAGTCTTGTTAGAACCATATCGTCAAAACATGGCTGGAAATAATTTTTCTATAATTTTCAGAGTCCGTATGTGGCCTTGGTGAATTTAAATGTAAGATGGAATTAATTTAATAAATGATTTAAATGTTAAATTAAAGAAAACAGGTTGAAGATGATCATTTGGGCTGATGGGACCTAGCCCATTGGGCTGATGGGCTGCGGTTGATGGAGGAAGTGGAGCTAGTGACGGCGGTTGATGGGGGCGAGGTCGATCGGCGTTCGATGCTTCGCTGGTGGGTGCGCAAGTGGTGTGACAACCCGTAACTTCCCCGGTAAGGAAAGCCCGGATTACTTTGAGGACAAGACGAATCAGAACGCAGATAGAAGAACATTTCATTGTTTATTACAACAATTCCATCAGAATACAAAAATATACAGAGTATGAATAAATATTACACATTCACTAAATATCAGAGATTACAATACATTACTGCAGCGAAAAATAATACAATACACAACTAGAAGTAATACATGGATACAGAGCTTTCCGAGTATCGTTCCAGCTGTAAATCAGGATCCTGTGAATATAAATCTGCAAAACCAAAACTACTAGCTTGCCGTGTCAAAATAAAGGCACGCAGAGTTTAGGTTAAAACAATAAACTCCAGGTCAGTCATGGGACTGGTGTGAGAACTAAAACAGTTATTAATCTTTATTTTAAAGTTAGGTAAATCAAGGGACCATGCCGTATAACACGGAACGGGTTTCCTCCCAAGAATACCAGTGCATAAAACAACAGCGCAATGCTAAATAAAGAACAATGAAGCTATTATAAGACCCAGGTTCCATCACACAATGCAACACAAGACGGAGGATAGGGTTTTATCTTATAATAGCCAAAGAATGCTTGATACGCTAAATTTCATCTTTTATTATTACTATAAGTGTATAGTGTCAAAACAATTTGTGAAAACCCGTAACTTCCCCGTAAAGGAAAGCGTCGGATAGTTCGAGAACAAACCACAACAGAACGCACACAAAAGAACATTTCATTGTATATTACAACAATGCATCAGATTACAGGAATATACAGAGTATAAATGAATGAATATTACACAGAAATTATCAGAGATTACATTTAAATACATCGCAGCGGAAAATAATACAATACACAACTAGAAGTAGATATACGGATACAAAGCTTTCCGGATATCGTTCCAGCTGTAAACCAGGATCCTGTGAATATAAATCTGCAAAACCAAAACTACTAGCTGCCCGTGTCAAAATAAGGGCACCCAGAGTTTAGGTTAAAACAATAAACTCCAGGTCAGTCATGTGACTGGTGTGAGAACTAAAACAGTTATTAATCTTTATTTTAAATCATTAGGTAAATCAAGGGGCCACGCCGTATAACACGGAACGGGTTTCCTCCTAAGAATACCAGTGCATAAAACAAACAGCGCAATGCTAAATAAAGAAAAATGAAGCTGTTATAAGACCCAGGTCCCATCACACAATGCAACACAGCCGAGGATAGGGTTTTCCCTTATAACAGCCAAATAATGCTTGATACGTTTAAAACAAATCGTTTGATACTATCATAAGTGCTTAGTGCATAAAACAACTTCAAATCATAAGTATCAATCATAGGCGGCATGAGTGCCCCATCCCACTATGTCGCCATACTAGGCTCTACAAATAAAACCGCAAATGTCACGTATTTGGAAATTGGATTTCCGTCTATGAACCGAGGCAAAAGATAGTCCTCAACCGATTCGTGACTCTCTAGCCCGAGCCACAGGAACAGCCGCGACTGCCCCATGGATCGTCAGGGCCGGTCCACCGATGTGGATTATAGTGCCTTAACAATACGTTTCCCCGCCCTTTGGGGCGTAAATGAGCCAACTAAATGACTCCATCGGTTCGAGAACGACCGATCAATCCGAGGCGCCTCGCAACAGCAACAACCACATAAGTCAAACTCGTCAGGGCGTGTAAAACCACTGACGCCACTTCTAACTAGAAAGAAACGCATGCCCTCCCTAAGGTCCTCTCCCGTTTTTGGTTCATACCGGGTGTGAAACTCGCGAAGGAAACGTTACACAAAGCTACGCCCCAAAGGCCCTGCTTTGATCATCACCATAAGGCTTTGCTTTTCAACAGAAGCCTCGATCAATTTCCCCTTAGGCATGCCACACAGGCAATTCACTCCATGCGTTTGATATCCATCAATAAATAACCCCTAAGCTCGTACGTCTCAGAGAAGTACGTTAAGCAAGAGAATAAATTCTCCGCCGCCAAACAGATATATATTTAATAGAAATCAACCACACAGACTAAAATCCGATGTCAGACACACAGTCCATTTACATGTCCGTTCTGGGTCTGAACGAAACCGGAGGCACCTAGTACCCCGCATATCCATCGATCTCCAAGTACGTCTGGATGATCACTAACTGTTTCCATCTTCTTGGGTGTACAGCCCAATCAAGATCATCAGTAATTACCCAAACGACGTGAAGACTTCCGGTCTTTTACCACCGTCTTCATCTTCGACTTATCGTCGTATCAGTTATTCAGAATGGGATAAACCCGGTCTTCCCGAATAACTCGCGTATATTTTAAATAAGTGTTACACAAACACAACATACGCCTCATTCCAATTCATCAGTCACTAACCGTAAATTAATCAAGAGAATAATTCCCCAAATATTAACCCCGAAGGCCGAAACCAACATCAGATCAATATCCAGGAAACCATTCTGCTTGGCTAACCGACAGTTAGTTTCTAAATTTCACATTCATAGGGAAAGGTTCCCATTAAATTTATCCAAGATAAATTCCTTGAATTTATTCTTTAATCAATATTTTGAATATCAATTCAAACTAGTCGGGATTAACGAACCTTACCGAAGTAATCATTGTTTTTAATTTCCCAATCCCAACCTATTCATCCCATGAAGTAAAACTGGTAGTGCTTCATATCTAACACCACGGTGTTATCGGTAAATTCAATTACCATTTCACGTTCAAATCTAATTAAAGATTTAACTATCGCCTGGAGCAAAACTGGTGATACTCCATTCTCGACCATTTCAATCTAATTAAAGATTCATTAAAACTCCACTTAGTTTTAATCGTTAACTGGGTTAAAGAATCCGTGTCATTTAAAACACAGTTCATGATAAACCCAAAATCCCATTTCATTAATTATCGGGTTAAAGAACGAGTGTTATTTAAAACACTGTCCACGATAAACCCAAAAATCAATATCAATTCAATTCCAATTAAATATTATTTAATTGGTACACTTCATTAAATCTAAATAAAAAGATTTAATCTTTTCTCAACTGGGTTCAAGAACAGTGTTAGTGAAGACACCATTCACGACAAACCCAAATCACATTCGATATTCAATACAAGGCTCTGAATAGAAAATATATCGGCTTATATTCAATATCAAATTCTACGATTAACAAATGTCGTATTGGAAATAACGATATAAATATCTACATCTTTCAAATTTCCATAACAACATCTGTATAATCCCGAATTCCAACATCGAAATATTCCGAAGACAATTTCGATTCAAATCCACTCCAATGCAATCATTGGAAATTTTGGTTATTTTCAAAACCATTTCAAATTCAATTTATTTTAAAAAAAAATAAATAGAATTATATTTCTAGTTCAAAACTAGTTCATTTCGATAAAAATCTATTTTTATCTTATCAAATAGGGAGTTTTTCATCCCAATTCTTTCTAAATCATTTCTTATGATTTTACACAAATTATTACTATTTTTAATAATTTTATCAAGGCCCGTACAGTCGATTTCCATCAATGGCCATCGAACTGCACTTATAGCGACCTTTTTCAAATTTGATTTGGACGTATCTCCAAATCCAACCGTTAGATTTCAAATTTCTAATGTTCGTTAGAAAGCTCTTTTCGATACGAACCCAACGGTTCTGGTTTTAGGAGAATCCGACGGTCGGATCTCCCGTAATGTCCGTTTGAAATAAATGGTCGAAATTCACGAACTGCCGCGGCGCGGTGCGTTCTATTCAGGCCATTATATTATATATATAATATATATAATATATATTTCGTCGCTTACTATTTAAAACGAATTATATAAATAGTTATAAAATTCGTTTCAAATGCAATTTCAACTTCCATTTCAATTCAAAGCAAAATTGAATTCTTCTTTATAAATTTGTTTTAAAATTCATTTCTATTCAATTCAAATTTCAATTCAATTTGAATTCATTTCAATTCGTTTTCAAATCAATTTGAATTCGTTTTCAATTCAATCCAATTTAAAAGTCGTTTTCTATTCGATTCAATTCAAATTGGTTTTCTATTCGACTTAAATCAAATTGCTTATATATTCAATTCATTTCGAAATCGTTTTATATTCAATTCATTTAGAAATCGTTTTATATTCAATTCATTTCGAAATCGTTTTATATTCAATTCATTTCGAAATCGTTTTATATTCAATTCATTTCGAAATCGTTTTATATTCAATTCATTTCATTTCAAAATATTCAATTTCAAAATTACTTTTCAACATTAATTTTAAAATGAATGAAATCGATAAAATATCGGTCCACGTCAAAATGGCGTCAGTCTAATCAACACGGCTTCATATATTCCTTTATTCTATTCAACAAATGAATATTTATTTTTGTCAACACACGACAAATCTCAACGAGTGAGTACTGTCCACGTGTGACTATTTTTATTAAAATATTTCGTTCAACACATGACCAATCTCAATGGATGAGTACTATCAACACATGAACCTTTATGTTATAATATTCTTTATTTTCTAAATTGGAATGAGGCCCAATCAATCACCATATAATGTTAATTATATGGATTTTCATACAACACATATATATAATAGCATTGAAAAATAATCTATCATCAACCAAAGTGCACTACACTGTATAAGCATCAAATATAGATATTCAACGCTTATAACAGCCTGTCAATCAATCGATCGACATATTTAATCAATCAGGATGAGTGAACTTCAAATTTCATCCCAACACCCGTGTGGGGTTTCAAACAATCAAACACAGATTTTAGTTGTGCAGTTGGGCGATGTGTAAAATTTATCGACCCAATCAATGTCCTTCAAATAGGTGTACATAAACAAACCGTCCGGTTTGTAAATGAATATTTATTTATTCACATTCACTATATTCATATTCACGTTAAAAATTATATTTTTAACGATAAAACATTTTATTTTAACATATGCATTTCTATTCAGTTCATTCTTTAAATAAAATGATATTTTTATTTTTCTAACATATTTTAGAAAATTTCGGCGGCATAACAGCACGATACTAGAAACGGGACGAGGCCTAGCCTTATCCCCGGTCTAGTGAAGGCCCACGCCATTCACATATCAATCAAATTCACCGAACAATCAAATTCAAATCAAATCATCAAGCTAATTTATGCAACTAAACAAACAAGTCCATGGTCTGTGGACGATTGTGTCGGGTACTACTAAGCACCGTCTGCATCCTAGTATATATATATAACTAGAAAATAAATTTGAAAGGTGAGAAATTCTCACCTTTAGCTATCCAACTTCACGACACTTCTTTTATAGAAATCTTCACCGTTATAGCATCTTCGTCACCTTCGTTGCCCGTATTCTCTACATATATAAAAACCACACATTTTTATATTTGTTGATGTCTTTAAAATAAAATCATATTTTTATAATCGCTTCCTACATTTAAAAATCAAATTTTTATTCCGTTATTCAATATATAAAAATCGAATTTTTACTATGCTATTCAATATATAAAAATCGAATTTTTTCTTCGACGTTCCATATATAAAAATCACATTTTTACTTCGACGTTCAATATATAAAAATCACATTTTTACTTCGACGTTCAATATATAAAAATCACATTTTTACTTCGCTTCTTTCTATATAAAAATTATATTTTTATATCTCTACTTCTTATATAAAAATTGAATTTTTACATAACCAAAGTTCGTATTTTTACCTTATTAGAAATATAATCTTTTCTTTTATAAAGATCTAATCTTTTCCCTTCTAGAAATATGATCTTTTCACTTCTAAAAATCAAATCTTTTTATTTCTAAAAATATAATCTTTTCTTGTTTTGAAAAAACATAATCTTTGCTTGTTTTAAAAATATAATCTTTCCTATTTTATAAAGATCAAATCTTTTTATATTTCGAAAATCATATATAATATATTTTTCTACAACGATATTTATAAATAAAAATCATATTTTTATAATGAAATTATCTATATAAAACACACATTTTCATTCTGAAATAAACAAAAATAAACATAAATGAATAAAAACTCACGGTGTCGCTGTTGGCGGTCGGACCAAGCTTGTGGGTGGTTGCAGGCACTGCGAACGGTGATGGGGTGGCTCTACACGAATGGTGAACGGTCGGAGGGGGTCTGGTGGTCTCGGGGAAGGGGCGGTGGGGTGCAGAGGTCGGCTAGGGGGGGCAGCGGGTCCTACCACTGCGGATTGGGGCTAGGGCACGGTTTTTAAAGCAAGAAAAGGGGAAGGGAGAGAAGAACGCCGGAGAGAGGAGGGGGAGAAGAAGTCGATCAACGGAGGGGGGGGGGAACCTCTGGCGGCGGCGGTCTTCGAGGGGAGCGGCGGGCGATTCCAGGGTTCGACGGTTTTTTTTTTATTTATTTACTTACTTTGAAATGAACGGTATAGAAGGAGAAGGGTGTAGGGGTATAGTTTATATATTTATTTATTATTATTTTCCGTTTTATTCACTAAAATGTTGTCTTTCTATTCGAACCCGAATGGAGACCCAACGACTGTCGTCTCTAGCTAATTACCCCCATTCCGAACACAATGGGATATGTATCGTAGGCCAATTCGATTTTTACGAACAGTTTCCTTTAAATCTACATTTAAATCGCTATATTGAATTTTAAACGTACATTTCAAATTACTGGGGTCACATACTAACTCGAAAAATTCCAGAAAAATATTTTCTAGCTTCGTATTGACGATACGGTCCTAACAAAACTAGTTTCGTCGAATTCTGAGACCGTTGGAAAAATGGCCAATTTCCAGTCGATTAAAAACAACTAAAACTGGTCAAACGCGTTTTCCTTTGCCACGCTCACATATTGATTCGAAAAATTATGAAACTTGAAACCTAGCAATAACTTTACATCCCGAACCCAACAAAACTGGTTTCGTCGAAATCCGAGGTCGTTTGCAAAATGTCCATTTTTATGGGCCTGAATTCCATAGCGACTATTCAGAATTTTCAACTGGACATATCTTTTGATTCCCGCTATCAAATTTCGGTTGGTGGGATTCGTTAGAAAGATATTACCAATTAGATCCTAATGTTTTTTGTTTCACTAAAATCCGGATTGTTTTGCACTCGGTACATTCAATTGAAGTTTGAAATCGAATTATCGAACTACCGCGCCATTTTCAATTCTATTTATAATTATATATAAATATTTATATTCTAACGACGACGTATATAATATATACGTCGAATTCAATTCTAAACATTTTTCTCGTCTATTTTATTTAAAATAATCTATTTTAAATAATCAAAATTCGCTAAAATAGCCAAAATAAAAATTTCAAACTGGCTCGCATTTTCCGGGTTGTTACAATCTCCCCCACTTAAAACTTTTCGTCCCCGAAAAGGAACAAAGTCGAAAGTGGTTTGATTAATCAACTCTACGCTCGATCTGGCTTCCATTCTCCAACTCTTTAGTTTCTGAGAATTTTCAAATTTTTAAAAATTTGGCTAACTCCCTAAATTTTCGAAAAATTTCGCCATAACCTCCCCTGCACTGGGAGCATCGGGGAATTTCAAATAGCTTCCCCGGTCCTTCAGATCTCAAAAAGAAAAAGAAAAAGCCAAGCGGCTAGCCAATAGGCTCATAAAATCATCATCACCCAAACAAAACAGTAAATTATGTAGTAAACATGTACCTATTTGTCGGGCAAACAAATTTTATTCTCTGGCTCTAGCCTCCTTGCTATGACCTGTTCAATGTAAGTATATGTATATGCAAGCAAATGCGACCAATTTTCAATACAATTTAATATTTGATCAAATTAGGCATAATGGTTCAAAATTACCAAACAATTAAACAAACATCAATCAATTAGTGGATTAACGTTTCAAATTCATAATTTTGGTATATATAAAGAAAATCATGTTTTGATGCCAAATCACAACAATGTATTCTAGCTATATTAGTTTTGGTTCTCACACCAGTCTAATGGAAATATATAGAAAATCACACCTTCGAAACTCGAACATAAATGTTGATGATGCGATCGCTATCATCAATATCATCTTCGGGCGACTAGAGTGTGATGCTATATCTATTCAATATATTAAAACTTCGAATACACGTGGATCAGACGTATACGCAAAATCTATATATACTAGATTGTCCACATCAATATAAATAAATAACCGGATACGAATAAATGATTTATATTTCAAAACAAGTTTTGTTTTCATTTTCAAAAATATACTCTTCACACTCGTTCTAGGATACAACTGATCCCATCTCTAACGAGTCATCCTCATTGGATATTACTAATCCAATATCTGATGAATTCTTTCGTATGGTTCTAATGTGTCTTGTTCTCGAGCTCTGTAAACCAGAGCTCTGATACCAACTGTGAAAACCCGTAACATCCCCGTAAAGGAAAGCGTCGGATAGTTCGAGAACAAACCACAACAGAACGCATACAAATGAACATTTCATTGTATATTACAACAATGCATCAGATTACAGGAATATACAGAGTATAAATGAATGAATATTACACAGAAATTATCAGAGATTACATTTAAATACATCGCAGCGGAAAATAATACAATACACAACTAGAAGTAGATATATGGATACAAAGCTTTCCGGATATCGTTCCAGCTGTAAACCAGGATCCTGTGAATATAAATCTGCAAAACCAAAACTACTAGCTGCCCGTGTCAAAATAAGGGCACCCGGAGTTTAGGTTAAAACAATAAACTCCAGGTCAGTCATGTGACTGGTGTGAGAACTAAAACAGTTATTAATCTTTATTTTAAATCATTAGGTAAATCAAGGGACCACGCCGTATAACACGGAACGGGTTTCCTCCCAAGAATACCAGTGCATAAAACAAACAGCGCAATGCTAAATAAAGAAAAATGAAGCTGTTATAAGACCCAGGTCCCATCACACAATGCAACACAGCCGAGGATAGGGTTTTCCCTTATAACAGCCAAAGAATGCTTGATACGTTTAAAACAAATCGTTTGATACTATCATAAGTGCTTAGTGCATAAAACAACTTCAAATCATAAGTATCAATCATAGGCGGCATGAGTGCCCCATCCCACTATGTCGCCATACTAGGCTCTACAAATAAAACCGCAAATGTCACGTATTTGGAAATTGGGTTTCGTCTATGAACCGAGGCAAAAGATAGTCCTCAACCGATTCGTGACTCTCTAGCCCGAGCCACAGGAACAGCCGCGACTGCCCCATGGATCGTCAGGGCCGGTCCACCGATGTGGATTATAGTGCCCGAACAATACGTTTCCCCGCCCTTTGGGGCGTAAATGAGCCAACTAAATGACTCCATCGGTTCGAGAACGACCGATCAATCCGAGGCGCCTCGCAACAGCAACAACCACATAAGTCAAACTCGTCAGGGCGTGTAAAACCACTGACGCCACTTCTAACTAGAAAGAAACGCATGCCCTCCCTGAGGTCCTCTCCCGTTTTTGGTTCATACCGGGTGTGAAACTCGCGAAGGAAACCTTACACAAAGCTACGCCACAAAGGCCGTGCTTTGATCATCACCACAAGGCTTTGCTTTTCAACAGAAGCCTCGATCAATTTCCCCTTAGGCATACCACACAGGCAATTCACTCCATGCGTTTGATATCCATCAATAAATAACCCCTGAGCTCGTACGTCTCAGAGAAGGGCGTTAAGCAAGAGAATAAATTCTCCGCCGCCAAACAGATATATATTTAATAGAAATCAACCACACAGACTAAAATCCGATGTCAGACACACAGTCCATTTACATGTCCATTCTGGGTCTGAACGAAACCGGAGGCACCTAGTACCCCGCATATCCATCGATCTCCAAGTACGTCTGGATGATCACTAACTGTTTCCATCTTCTTGGGTGTAGAGCCCAATCAAGATCATCAGTAATTACGCAAACGACGTGAAGACTTCCGGTCTTCGACCACCGTCTTCATCTTCGACTTATCGTCGTATCAGTTATTCAGAATGGGATAAACCCGGTCTTCCCGAATAACTCGCGTATATTTTAAATAAGTTTTACACAAACACAACATACGCCTCATTCCAATTCATCAGTCACTAACCGTAAATTAATCAAGAGAATAATTCCCCAAATATTAACCCCGAAGGCCGAAACCAACATCAGATCAATATCCAGGAAACCATTCTGCTTGGCTAACCGACAGTTAGTTTCTAAATTTCACATTCATAGGGAAAGGTTCCCATTAAATTTATCCAAGATAAATTCCTTGAATTTATTCTTTAATCTATATTTTGAATATCAATTCAAACTAGTCGGGATTAACGAACCTTACTGAAGTAATCATTGGTTTTAATTTCCCAATCCCAACCTATTCATCCCATGAAGTAAAACTGGTAGTGCTTCATATCTAACACCACGGTGTTATCGGTAAATTCAATTACCATTTCACGTTCAAATCTAATTAAAGATTTAACTATCGCCTGGAGCAAAACTGGTGATACTCCATTCTTGACCATTTCAATCTAATTAAAGATTCATTAAAACTCCACTTAGTTTTAATCGTTAACTGGGTTAGAGAATCCGTGTCATTTAAAACACAGTTCACGATAAACCCAAAATCCCATTTCATTAATTATCGAGTTAAAGAACGAGTATTATTTAAAACACTGTCCACGATAAACCAAAAAATCAATATCAATTCAATTCCAATTAAATATTATTTAATTAGTACACTTCATTAAATCTAAATAAAAAGATTTAATCTTTTCTCAACTGGGTTCAAGAACAGTGTTAGTGAAGACACCATTCACGACAAACCCAAATCACATTCGATATTCAATACAAGGCTCTGAATAGAAAATATATCGGCTTATATTCAATATCAAATTCTACGATTAACAAATGTCGTATTGGAAATAACGATATAAATATCTACATCTTTCAAATTTCCATAACAACATCTGTATAATCCCGAATTCGAATATCGAAATATTCCGAAGACAATTTCGATTCAAATCCACTCCAATGCAATCATTGGAAATTTTGGTTATTTTCAAAACCATTTCAAATTCAATTTATTTAAAAAAAAAATAGAATTATATTTCTAGTTCAAAACTAGTTCATTTCGATAAAAATCTATTTTTATCTTTTCAAATAGGGAGTTTTTCATCCCAATTCTTTCTAAATCATTTCTTATGATTTTACACAAATTATTACTATTTTTAATAATTTTATCAAGGCCCGTACAGTCGATTTCCATCAATGGCCATCGAACTGCACTTATAGCGACCTTTTTCAAATTTTATTTGGCCGTATCTCCAAATCCAACCATTAGATTTCAAAATTCTAATGTTCGTTAGAAAGTTCTTTTCGATACGAACCCAACGGTTCCGGTTTTAGGAGAATCCGACGGTCGGATCTCCCGTAATGTCCGTTTGAAATAAATGGTCGAAATTCACGAACTGCCGCGGCGCGGTGCGTTCTATTCAGGCCATTATATAATATATATAATATATATTTCGTCGCTTACTATTTAAAACGAATTATATAAATAGTTATAAAATTCGTTTCAAATGCAATTTCAACTTCCATTTCAATTCAAAGCAAAATTGAATTCTTCTTTATAAATTCGTTTTAAAATTCATTTCTATTCAATTCAAATTTCAATTCAATTTGAATTCATTTCAATTCATTTTCAATTCAATTTGAATTCGTTTTCAATTCAATCCAATTTAAAAGTCGTTTTCTATTCGATTCAATTCAAATTGGTTTTCTATTCGACTTAAATCAAATTGCTTATATATTCAATTCATTTCGAAATCGTTTTATATTCAATTCATTTAGAAATCGTTTTATATTCAATTCATTTCGAAATCGTTTTATATTCAATTCATTTCGAAATCGTTTTATATTCAATTCACTTCATTTCAAAATATTCAATTTCAAAATTACTTTTCAACATTCATTTTAAAATGAATGAAATCGATATAAATATCGGTCCACGTCAAAATGGCGTCAATCTAATCAACACGGCTTCATATATTCCTTTATTCTATTCAACAAATGAATATTTATTTTTGTTAACACACGACTAATCTCAACGAGTGAGTACTGTCCACGTGTGACTATTTTTATTAAAATATTTCGTTCAACACATGACCAATCTCAATGGATGAGTACTATCAACACATGAACCTTTATGTTATAATATTCTTTATTTTCTAAATTGGAATGAGGCCCAATCAATCACCATATAATGTTAATTATATGGATTTTCATACAACACATGTATATAATAGCATTGAAAAATAATCAATCATCAACCAAAGTGCACTACACTGTATAAGCATCAAATATAGATATTCAACGCTTATAACAACCTGTCAATCAATCGATCGACATATTTAATCAATCAGGATGAGTGAACTTCAAATTTCATCCCAACACCCGTGTGGGGTTTCAAACAATCAAACACAGATTTTAGTTGTGCAGTTGGGCGATGTGTAAAATTTATCGACCCAATCAATGTCCTTCAAATAGGTGTACATAAACAAACCGTCTGGTTTGTAAATGAATATTTATTTATTCACATTCACTATATTCATATTCACGTTAAAAATTATATTTTTAACGATAAAACATTTTATTTTAACATATGCATTTCTATTCAGTTCATTCTTTAAATAAAATGATATTTTTATTTTTCTAACATATTTTAGAAAATTTCGGTGGCATAACGGCACGATACTAGAAACGGGACGAGGCCTAGCCTTATTCCCGGTCTAGTGAAGGCCCACGCCATTCACATATCAATCAAATTCACCAAACAATCAAATTCAAATCAAATCGTCAAGCTAATTTATGCAACCAAACAAACAAGTCCATGGTCTGTGGACGATTGTGTCGGGTGCTACTAAGCACCGTCTGCATCCAAGTATATATATATAACTAGAAAATAAATTTGAAAGGTGAGAAATTCTCACCTTTAGCTATCCAACTTCACGACACTTCTTTTATAGAAATCTTCACCGTTATAGCATCTTCGTCACCTTCATTGCCCGTATTCTCTACATATATAAAAACCACACATTTTTATATTTGTTGATGTCTTTAAAATAAAAATCATATTTTTATAATCGCTTCCTACATTTAAAAATCGAATTTTTATTCCGTTATTCAATATATAAAAATCGAATTTTTACTACGCTATTCAATATATAAAAATCGAATTTTTACTTCGACGTTCCATATATAAAAATCACATTTTTACTTCGACGTTCAATATATAAAAATCACATTTTTACTTCGACGTTCAATATATAAAAATCACATTTTTACTTCGCTTCTTTCTATATAAAAATTATATTTTTATATCTCTACTTCTTATATAAAAATTGAATTTTTACATAACCAAAGTTCGTATTTTTACCTTATTAGAAATCTAATCTTTTCTTTTATAAAGATCTAATCTTTTCCCTTCTAGAAATATGATCTTTTCACTTCTAAAAATCAAATCTTTTTATTTCTAAAAATATAATCTTTTCTTGTTTTTAAAAAATATAATCTTTGCTTGTTTTAAAAATATAATCTTTCCTATTTTATAAAGATCAAATCTTTTTATATTTCGAAAATCATATATAATATAGTTTTCTACAACGATATTTATAAATAAAAATCATATTTTTATAATGAAATTATCTATATAAAACACACATTTTCATTCTGAAATAAACAAAAATAAACATAAATAAATAAAAACTCACGGTGTCGCTGTTGGCGGTCGGACCAAGCTTGTGGGTGGTTGCAGGCACTGCGAACGGTGATGGGGTGGCTCTACACGAACGGTGAACGGTCGGAGGGGGTCTGGTGGTCTCGGGGAAGGGGAGGTGGGGTGCAGAGGTCGGCTAGGGGGGGCAGCGGGTCCTACCACTGCGGATTGGGGCTAGGGCACGGTTTTTAAAGCAAGAAAAGGGGGAGGGAGAGAAGAACGCCGGAGAGAGGAGAGGGAGAAGAAGTCGATCAACGGAGGGGGGGGACCTCTAGCGGCGGCGGTCTTCGTGGGGAGCGGCGGGCGATTCGAGGGTTCGAAGGTTTTTTTTTTTTTTTTACTTACTTTGAAATGAACGGTATAGAAGGAGAAGGGGGTAGGGGTATAGTTTATATATTTATTTATTATTATTTTTTGTTTTATTCACTAAAATGTTGACTTTCTATACGAACCCGAATGGAGACCCAACGACTGTCGTCTCTAGCTAATTACCCCCATTCCGAACACAATGGGATATGTATCGTAGGCCAATTCGATTTTTACGATCAGTTCCCTTTAAATCTACATTTAAATCGCTATATTGAATTTTAAACGTACATTTCAAATTACTGGGGTCACATACTAACTCGAAAAATTCCAGAAAAATATTTTCTAGCTTCGTATTGACGATACGGTCCTAACAAAACTAGTTTCGTCGAATTCTGAGACCGTTGGAAAAATGGCCAATTTCCAGTCGATTAAAAACAACTGAAACTGGTCAAACGCGTTTTCCTTTGCCACGCTCACATATTGATTCGAAAAATTATGAAACTTGAAACCTAGCAATAACTTTACATCCCGGACCCAACAAAACTGGTTTCGTCGAAATCCGAGGTCGTTTGCAAAATGTCCATTTTTATGGGCCTGAATTCCATAACGACTATTCAGAATTTTCAACTGGACATATCTTTTGATTCCCGCTATCAAATTTCGATTGGTCGGATTCGTTAGAGAGATATTACCAATTAGATCCTAATGTTTTTTGTTTCACTAAAATCCGGATTGTTTTGCACCCGGTACATTCAATTGAAGTTTGAAATCGAATTATCGAACTACCGCGCCATTTTCAATTCTATTTATAATTATATATAAATATTTATATTCTAACGACGATGTATATAATATATACGTCGAATTCAATTCTAAACATTTTTCTCGTCTATTTTATTTAAAATAATCTATTTTAAATAATCAAAATTCGCTAAAATTGCCAAAATAAAAATTTCAAACTAGCTCGCATTTTCCGGGTTGTTACACAATTTCAATCATAAATATCAATCATAGACGGCATAAGTGCCCCATCCCACTATGTCGCCATATATAGGTTCTACAATCAAAACCGCAAAGTCACGTATTGGAAGTTGGATTTCCATCTGTGAACCGAGGCAAAAGATAGTCCTCCACCAATTTGAGACGCTCTAGCCCGTGCCTCAGGACCCAGATTCAGGTGGGCCCTTGGATCGCCAGGGCCGGTCCACCGATGTGGATTAAAATGCCTGAACACTGCGTTTCCCTACCCTTTGGGGTGTCAATGAGTCCAATGACTCCATCGGTCCCGGATCGACCGATATATCTGAGGCGCCTCGCAACAGCAACAACCACATAAGTCAAACTCGTCAGGGCGTGTAAAACCACTGACGCCACATCTAGCTAGAAAGAAACGCATGCCCTCCCTGAGGTCCTCTCCCGTTTCTGGTTCACAACCAGGGTGTGAGGCTCGTGAATCAACGTTACACAAAGCTATGCCACACAGGCCATGCTTTGATCATCAACCACAAGACTTTGATTTTCAACAGAAGCCTTGATCAATTTGCCACTTAGGCATGCCACACAGGCAATTCACTCCATGCGATTGATATCCATCAATATATAACCCCTGAGCTCGTACGTCTCAGAGAAGGGCGTTAAGCAAGAGAATAAATTCTCCGCCGCCAAACAGATATATGTTTAATAGAAATCAATCACACAAAATAAAATCCAATGTCAGACACACAGTCCATTTACAAGTTCACTCTGGGTCTGAACGAAACCGGAGGCACCTTGAACCTCGCATATCCATCGATCTCCAAGTACGTCTGGACGACCAATAACTGATTCCCTCCTCTTGGGTGTACGGCCCAATCAATATCATCAGTAATCACCCAAACAATGTGAAGACCTCCGGTCTTTGACCATCGTCTTCATCCTCGACACCACGTCGAATCAGCTATTCAGAATGGGATAAACCCGGGCCTTCTAAATAACTCGCGTATATAATAAACAAGTGTTACACAAACACAACATACGCCTCATTTCAATTCAGAATATCCTTTTATTCAAATATTCTTATACTTTGGGAAAGGTTCCCATTAATTTTATCAAAGATAAATTCTTTAAATTTATTCTTTAATCTTCTTTTGAATATCAATTCAAACTAGTCGGGATTAGCGAACCACACCAAAGTAATCATTTATTTTATTTCCCAATCCCAACCTATTCATCCCATGAAGTAAAACTAGGCATACATCATATCTAACACCACGGTGTTATCGGTAAATTCAATTACCATTTCATGTTCAAATCTAATTAAAGATTTAACTATCGCCTGGAGTAAAATTGGTGATACTCCATTCTCGACATTTTCAATCTAATTAAAGATTCATTAAAACCCCCACTTTGTTTTAATCTTTACAGAAATCAATATCCTATCTTTAAGTGGGTTAAAGAACCGATGTCATTTAAAACACGGTTCACTATAAGCCCAAAATCACATTCCATTAATTATCGGGTTAAAGAACAAGTGTTATTTAAAACACTGTTCACGATAAACCCAAAAATCAATACTAATTCGATTCCAATTAAATATTATTTAATTGGTACACTTCATTAAATCTAGAATAAAAATATTTAATCTTTTTCTCTACTGGGTTTAAGAATAGTGTTAATGAAGACACCATTCACGACAAACCCAAATCACATTTGATATTAAATACAAGGCTCTGAATAGAAAATATATCGGCTTATATTCAATATCAAATTCTACGACCAATAAATATCGTATTGGAAATAACGATATAAATATATCTTTCAAATTTCCATAACAATATCTGTATAATCACGAAATCCAACATCGAAATATTCCAAAGATAATTTCGATTCAAATCCATTCCAATTCAATTATTGGAAATTCTGGTTACTTTTAAAACCATTTCAAATCCAATTTATTTATTTAAAAATAAATAAATTATTATTCTAGTTCAAAACTAGTTCATTTTGATAAAAATCTATTTTTATCTTTTCAAATATTGAGTTTTTCATCCCAATTCTTCACAAACCATTTCTTATGATTTCACACGAATTATTACTATTTTTAATAATTTTATCAAGGCCCGTACAGTCAATTTCCATCAACGGCCATCGAACTACACTTACAGCGACCTTTTCCAAATCTGATTTGGACATAATTCCAAATCCAACCGTTAGATTTCAAATCTCTAATATTTGTTAGAAATCTCTTTTCGATACGAACCCAACGGTTTCGATTTTAGGAGAATCCGACGGTCGGATCTCCCGCAATATCCATTCGAAGTCAATGGTCGAAATTCGCGAACTGCCGCGGCGCGGCGCGTTCTATTCAGGCCATTCTATATATAATATATATATGTATATTATATATATTTTGTTGATTTCCTTTTAAAACATATTTTATAAATCGTTTTAAATTCGTTTTCGAAACGATTTCAACTTCATATTCAATTTCTAATCAAAATTGAATATTCCGCATCATCGGTGCACAAATGATAATATTTTCGAAACGTTATATTTTGAAATCACTTTCTTTTCTATATTCATTATAAAAATGAATAAAATCGAGATATATATCGTTCACGTCAAAATGGCGTCAATCTAATAAACATGGCTTTTATATATTTCAATAACTTCGTTATTCTATTCAACAAATGAATATTTATTCTATTCAACACATGAATGTTTATTCTATTCAACACATGAATTTATTTTCTATTCAACATATTAATTTATTTTCTATTCAACACATGAATTTACTTTCCATTCAACACATGAATTTATTTTCAATTCAACACATGAATTTATATTCAATTCAACACATGAATTAATATTTCTATATTGGAATGAGGCCCAATCAATTACCATATAACGTTTATTATATGGATTTCCATACAACACATGTATATAATAGCAACAATAAATAATCAACCATCATCCAGAGTGCACCACACAACTGCATAAGCATTAAATATAAATAATTAACGCTTGCACAGTCTGTCAACCCATCGATTGACATACAACTAAACAATCGGGATTAGTGTACGTCAAATATCATCCTAATACCCGTGTGGGGTTTCAAATCAACAAACACATATTTTATTTGTGCGGTTGGGCGATGTGTAAAATTTATCGTCCCAATCAATCAGTCAAATCAGTGTATATAAACAGATCGTCCGATTTGTTTATTACTATTTATTTTATATACACGTTAAAAATTATATTTTTAACTATAAAATATTTTCCACTGTAAAATATTTTATTTCATTTCACATCACACAATCAAATATCACAATACAACAATCAAACAAAAAAGTCATCCATGGTCTGTGGACGATGGGTGTCGGGTGCTGCTAAGCACCGTCTGCATCCTAGTATACATTTCAAACTAGAAATAAATTAAAAGTGAGGAGTTCTCACCGAGGGTTCCACTCCGCCGTTCTTTATTTCTGAACGGTCTGGATTTGTCCGAAATTCCAATGTGACCTTTTCCCGTTGTTCACATTAAAAATCACATTTTTATTTCAACGCTATATAAATCACTTCTTTATTTGCACTTCATATAAAGAGAAATCACATTTTTATTCTTCCCCTTATATAAAAATTATATTCTCTACATTATATAAAAAAAATATTTTTATTCTTTGCATCATATAAAAATTATATTTTTATTCTCTACTAATATAAAAATCATACTTTTAATATCTCTACTATATAAAAATCATTTTTTTTATATAATGATATAAACGATAAAAATCAACTTTTTATGTCGCTACTTTCGTATAAGAATCCCAACTTTATTATCATAAAAGTCATCTCCTCATAATCATAACAGTACAATCTTTCCATTATAATAACATAATCTTTTTGCAAATAAAAATCATCTCTTTCTCATAATAAAAATCTAAATTTTCCTATTATAAAAATCTAAACTTTTCTATTTAAATATACAAAATTTGATTTTTCCCATCATTTAAAAACTAATTTCCTATGTTATACAAATTAAAATTCAAAATTTTAACATTATAAATGAAGAAAATTAAAGATGGAAGCTTACTGGTGGGTCGAGGTGGTGGAGAGGGGCACAGGCCGTCATGGAGTGGCGCCAGGCAGGGCGTGGGCCCAGAGGGGAGGTGCAGTAGATTTCAGTCGAGGGGAGGTGTTTTAGGGTTCACGTCGAGAAGGAGGGAAGTTGGAAGGAGAAGAGGAGGAGGGAGAGGGGAGCGACGCGGGGAGGAGGGGTCTCTGGCGTGGGCGGCGCCGCCTAGGGGGGCGCGATGGCGGTTCTTCCGCCTCCGTCCTCCTTCTATTTTTTTTTCTTTTGATTTTCTTTTTTTCGTTGAAATGAAACTGACGGGCGGGCCTGAGAGAAAGTAAGGGGTAGAGGAGAGAGAGTTTTTTTTTTTTTCAAAAAGGTACTTTTTATTCTGACCTCGAAATGAGACCCACCACCTGTCGTCCATAGCTCATTAACCCCATTCCGAACACAATGGGATATGTATCGTAGGCCGATTCGATCGTTTCGATCAGTTTTCGTAAAAATCAAAATACAACTCTATATATTAAATTTGAACGCGCATTTCAATTTACTGGGGCCATATACTAACTAGAAAAATTCCCGAAAAATATTTTCTAGCTTCCTATTGACGATATGGTCCTAATAAAACTAATTTCATTGAATTCTGAGACCGCTGGAAAAATGGCCATTTTCCAGTCTATTAAAATCAACTTAAACTGGTCAAACACGTTTTCCTTCGCCACACTCACATATTGATTCGAAAAATTACGAATTTTGAAACCTAGCAATAACTTGACCTCACGGATCCAACAAAAGTGGTTTCGTCGAAAACCGATGTCGTTTGCAAAATTTCCATTTTTAAGGGCCAGAATTCCATAGCGACTATTCTGAATTTTCAACTGGACGTATCTTTTGATTCCCACAATGAAATTTAAATTTTTCAGATTCGTTGGAAAGATATTCACAAATAGATTCTAATATTTTTGGTTTCACTAAAATCCGGTTTATTTTACACCCAGTACATTCATTTAAATTTTGAAATTGAATTATCAAACTACCGCGCAATTTTCAATTCCTTTTATAATTATAAATAATTATTTATATTCTAACGACGATTCAAATAAATATATACATTCTATTTCTATTCAAAATAAACTTCTCGTCGTTATTATTTAAAATAATTCATTTTAAATAATCAAAATTCGCTAAAATTGCTAAAATAAAAAATTTAAATTAGCTCGGATTTTCCGGGTTATTACAAGTGGGTTCTTCACTTGGAGTACGGGTCGAGCGATTTAGCAGGTGTTAGAAGGAGGAAGAAAGGGAATTAAAGGGTTAAGTGAAAAATCTAAATTAATTATTAATGTTAATAATTTATATAAAGATTAAAGCTTTGAATAACGATAACTTGCTCAATTCAGAACGGAATTTGACGATTCAAATTGCGTTAGGATCGTGAGGACAAACTCTACATCATGGAGCAGACCAGATCTGTAATAGAGCACGTTGAAAATTCAGACAAAATCAAAATCGATGTGAGATTTCTTTATTTTTAATAATTAAAATTTATTAATTTCTGATCGTATTAGAAATCAAATCAGCTGTTGAATTCCATTTGTTATATACGTGATTTGATTGGGTTGATAATACTGTTCTGTTGATATGTGGATTAGAATTATCACGTTTGTTAAAATAAGATGGTTGAAATTAAATATATCTTGTTTGTTATAAAATAGTTGAAAAATGTAACAACCCGGAAAATCTAAACCAATTTAAAAATTTTAATTTGGCCATTTCAGTAGATTTTGAATATTCAAAATAAATTACTTTAAATAATAACGACCAAAAGTCTATTTGAATCGATGTTGTACAGTAAATATATTTATTTTAATTGTAAACAAGGTTTGAAATGGCGCGACAGCTTGAAAATTTGAATTCAAACTTTGACTAACTGTACCGGGTGCAAAATAAAACGGATTTTAGTGAAACTAAAAATATTTAAATCTGTTTATGAATATCTTTCTAACAAATTTGAAAAATCGAAATTTCATAGCGGGAATCAAAAGTTATGGCCAAATGAATTTTCAGAAAGGTCGCTGTGGAGTTTATATAGCCCGTGAAAATGGACATTTTGCAAACGACCTCCGTTTTCGACGAAACCACTTTTGTTGGATCCGGGATGTCAAATTATTGCTAGGTTTCAAATTCCATAATTTTTGAAGTTAATATGTGAGCGTGGCAAAGGAAAATGTGTTTGGTTGATTTCAGTCAAATTGGATCGACTAGAAAATGGCCATTTTTCAAATGGTCTCGGAATTTGACGAAACTAGTTTTGTTGGGACCGTATCATCAAAATATAGCTAGATTTATTTTTCTGGAATTTTTGGGATTAGTAGGTGGCCCTGGCAAATTGAAATGTATGTTTAATTCAAATATTGAATGTTTTATACTTTATTTTGAAGAGAAACTGAATGAAACAGTTGAATGAGCTTACGAAACATATTCCATTGTGTTCGAAATGGGGGTATTTAGCTAGGGATGACAATCGTTGGGTTTGGATTGGAGTTCGTATGTGATAGGGAGTATTTTCGGATTTAAATACATTAAAAATTAGATTATAAAACCATCGGCCAATCACAAAGCGCCATCTCCACTCTTCTTCCCCGATACCTCTCAAAACAACGGCGACAAAAGCTCCCCGCTTCTCTCCTCCTTATCTCCTCCCACACTCCACGAAACCCATCGACGCAGTTATGGATTTTGGAGATCTTGATCCCCTCTCCACTCCATACCCATCTCACCTGAAACCGTGTTGTATTTTCTTGGAATCGACGCTGCACAGTTCATCCGCATTGCACCTCCTAATGCCACCCACTGACGATCTCACGCCACCTCAGCACCAGCACCAGAAAGCCTGCTCCAAGCTCGACAACGTGGCACAGGCCGATCCTCCAATCGAGCAACGGATTTCACGAAAAATCGAAATCTAGTTTCGAACGGTTGAGCTGAGGTAACGACCTTTATATTTTAAACTGATTATAGCACTTTAAAGCGCTACAGTTTATGATTTTACGCTAAAAATCATATCTTTTTGCTATGTTGACGAAATCCAGTGAAGCAAGAGAAGTGGAGTCGTGTGGACGTCTTCTACATTCTATAAGAGACCGGATATTTTTCTGAGCCTTCTACAATTTTTGGAGGAGTGGAACCCAATGTGAGATTTTTGAATTATAAACGATATGGAATGACGATGTATAAATTATACGATTGATGTATGAGTTATATAAGCGTTGTACACCTCATGTATAAGCATTGTATAAGTCGTATGTGCGATGTATAAGTTATATATGCATTGTAAAAATCATATATGCATTGAATGGAATTGAAATGAATTGAAATGAAATCGAAATATATTTATATATGTATATGTATATCTATATATATATATACTCCCCTCGTCCACAGACCATGGACGATATATATTGGTTGTGATTGTTTGAATTTTGGTTGATGTGAAATCTGGTGAATATCACGAATGGTTGATTTGATATGATTGATTATGGTTGAAATCCCAAAAGGATTAGTATATGGGAAAATTCGTCTGCGTACGAACTAGATATTGAAATCCCCATTGTCAAAAGCTACGAGGAGCCGTACTAGGGACGGTGCCGGTTTTAACTACCCTGCCGTTTAGCTGCCGAAATTTTCTGAAATATTTCTATGTTTGATTTATATTCATGTATTGAAATATATTCATGTGATGAAAATAAAATGGTTTGAACGATAAAAATAAAAATTTTATTGAATGAATAAAATAAAATGGTTTGAACGATAAAAATAACATTTTTATCGAATGAATAAAATAAAATTGTTTGAACGATAAAAATAACATTTTTATCGAATGAATAAAATAAAATGGTTTGAACGATAAAAATAATATTTTTATCGAATGAATGGAATTAAATTATTTTAAAAATAAAAATAACATTTTTATTGTATGTACAAAATATAGAAAATAATCGTGTTTGAAATAAATTGTTTAACAATGAAAATCACATTTTTATCATCTATATGAAGTATATAAAATAATAGTGCTTGAAATAAATTGTTTTCACAATAAAAATCACATTTTTTTATATTTATGAATTGTTAAAAATAGTCATGTGCTGAAATAAATATTAGTTGGATAAAAATATCATTTTTTATCACATATATGAAATGAAATAGTTTTGAAATCGAAGAACGGATTATATTTATATATATATAATTAAAATGAATCGAATAACGAAGCTGCAGTTCGTATTTTGAAACTGTGATTTCAACCGATTTTGGCGGGAGATCAGACCATCGGATTTTCCTGAAACCAAAACCGTTGGGTTCGCTTTGGAAAAATCTTTCCAACGACATCAACTTTGCAAAAATCCAATGGTTAGATTGTCTAGAATGTTTAATTCAAATCTAAATGAAAACGGCGCCAAAGCGGATTTTATATATATATATATATATATATATATATATATATATATATATAATTAAAATAAATCGAATAACGACGTTGCAGTTCATATTTTTAAATCGTAACTTCAAACTATTATACCGGGAGATCCGACTGTCGGATTTTCCCAAAACTGGAACCGTTGGATTCGTTTTGAAAAGATATTTCCAATGATATAAAAAATTTAAAGATCCAACTGTTAGATTTTCAGATATGTGCAAATCAAATCTAAAGAAAAATAGCGCTATGGTTGCGTTATGGTCTGAGGCGTCATTTATATAAATTAACTATTTTTAAATGAATAAAAATAGCGATAAATCGTGATAAAACATTACAAACGATATGGAACGAAAATAAACTAAATTTACTCTGTTTATTGGATATTTGATGGTTGAATGTGTTTGACGTGAAAATTACATTAATAAACTGAATTATGGATGTCGAATAATTTAACCATTGAAATGAATTGATTTGAATTCTAAATATACGTGAATTATTTGAAAAGGTCGAGTTAATTCTCATTTAAAATAATTAATCGACGATTAGAAGTCGAAGATATGAAGACAGTGCAAGACCAATGATCTTCACATCGAATGGATGGCTACTGATGCCTTTGATGGGAGTTGTTGCCCTAACGGGGTCACAATGGTGGTTGTCCGGACGTACTTGTTGATCGTTCGGATGTGTGAGGAATAAAAATCCTCCGGTTTCGTTCAGACCGAGAACGGACTTGTAAATGGATGTGTGTCTGATGTTGTATATTGACAACGTGGCATACAGAGATGTTGTGATCAAAGCTTTCGTTGAAAAGCAGAGCTTTGTGGTAGATGATCAAAGCATGGCTTTAAATAGCTAGCTTTGTGTTTGGCGTTGATTTGCGAGCCTCACACCCCAGTATGAACCAAAAACGGGAGAGGACATCAGGGAGGACCTGCATTTCCTTTTAGCTAGGAGTGGTGTCAGTGTTTTACAACCCCTGGCATTTTACTTATGTGGATGACGGATAGCGAGGCGCCTTGGTTATATCGATCGCTCCGGGGCCGATGGTTTGGTCGGTATATGACCAGTTTACACCCCATATGGTAGGGAAACGCAGTGTTCAGGAATTTTAATCCACTCCGTGTGGACCAACACTGCGATCTAAAGGCTTGACAGAGTATTTTCATGAGGGGCAGGCTAGAGCGTCTAGAAGCGGTAAGGACGATCTCTTGCCTTGGTTCATGATGGAAATCCAATTTCCAAATACGACATTGTGCGGTTTTAATTGTATACCTATATATGGCGACATAGTGATATGGGGCATTTATGCCATCTATGATTGATAGTTATGATTGAAATTGTTTTTGAAACATATAAACACTAGTGATAACATCAAATCCTTTTGGTTTATACGTATCAAGCATCTTTTGGCCATTATAAGGTAAATCTCTATCCTCCGGTTTGTGTTGCATTGTTTGATGGGAACTGAGTCTTATAATGGCTTCATTTTAGTAAAAAGCATTGCGATGATTAAAAGATTTACTTGTTTTAAAGCACTGGCAATCCAATGGAGTAAACTCATTCCACGTTAGCGGCATGGTCCTGTGATTGGCCATATTGTAAAATATGTTTAAGTAGATTTCTCATACCAGTCCCATGACTGGCTCGTAGTTTGTTTCACTTCCAAACTCGGGTGCCCCTATTTCTACACGGGCAGCCTTGTATTCAGGTTTTAGCAGGCTCTCTCTGGATAGCTATGGAGCTGAAGATGGATTCTATCATTTCATTCTTTTTATGTTGTTCAGCTCCTGTTGTACATATTTTGTTTTGATTCCGCTATAGACATTTTATGTAAAGCTGAACTGTATTTTGTACTAAGTATGATCCTGTATACTGTGTAACTCTGATGATTATGTTTATCCAGTGTATTCTATTGTACATTATCTGGTGTATTTATATATTTCTGTTCTGCTGTTATTTGTTTATGTGTTATATTCCAAAGATTACCCTTGCCACCGTGGAACGGGGTTTGGGGTCGTCTCAAAAAATAAACATATCATGTTCGTTTAGTTGAAAAACAAATATATCTTGTTCGTTTGGTTGAAAACCAATATCTCATGTTTGTTAAGATAAGATTATTGAAACCAAAATATCATTTTTGGTTAATTAGTAATTTATTAACAACTAAAAATTACCATTTTAATTTGCTAAGTTAACATAGAAAATTGTTAACAAAGAAAATATCCTTTTATTTTCCATTAGAATACATAGAAAAATTGTATACAAATAAAATATTCTTTTATTTGTCATTGGATTACATAGAAAACATATTTGTAAATAAATATATCACTTATGTTAGATAACATGTTTGTAATGAATATATCACTCATGTTAGAAAACATAATTGTAAGTAAATATATCATTCATGTTAGAAAATATAATTTGTACCTAAATATGTCATTTAGTTAGAATGTTCTTTTGTCATATAAATAAAGACATCATTTTTAGTTAGAAATATTATTTGCAATAAAAAGAATTGAAATTGAAGATTGGATTTTTATTGTCAAGTTAGTTACAATAAAAAGAATTGATATAAAAGAAACATCTTTGTCAATACATGATTATTGTACTAAAAATAACATTTTTGTCAAAACATGATTATTGTAATAAAAATAACATTTTTGTCAAAACAAGATTATTGTATAAAAATATACATTTTGTCAAAACATTCATTTTTGTCAAAATAGATTAGTTAAAGCAAACCACATATATTTTTGTCAAAGTATACACTTCTGTCAAAATAGATGAGTTGAATCAAAATACGCATTTTTGGTCAAAATGATTTTTTTTTCCAAATGGATTAGTTGAATCAAAATAGTTATTTCTATCTAAATATAATAGTTGAAACAAAAATTTCATTTTGTTAAATATGATGGTTGGAAACAAATTTTTCATTTTTCTTAATTAGATTTGAAATGAAATAAAAATCACATTTCTGTTAAATAAAAGAGTTAAATACAAATAGCATTTTTGTCAAATAGGTTTGTGTTACAACAAAAACATTCAGTTCGATAAAATAGAATTGTCAGCAAAATGGATGTATCATGCAATAACCCGGAAATTCTGAGCCAATTTAAAAATTTTATTTTGGCAATTTTAACGAATTCTGAATATTTAAAATGAATTATCTTAAATAATAACGACAAGAAATTTAATTTGAATAGGAATAGAGGTATATATTTATATAGATCGTCGTTAGAATATAAATAATTATTTTTATTTATAAAGGGAATAGAAAATGGCGCGGTAGTTCAAAAATTTGATTTCAAAATTCAAATGAATGTACATGATTCAAAATAAACCAAATTTTAGCGAAACCAAAAATATTAGAATCTATTTGTAAATATATTTCTAACGAAGCCAAAAAATTGAACTTTCATAGCGGGGATAAAAAGTTATGTCTAGTTGAAAATTCAAAATAGTCGCTATAGAATTCTGGCCCTTAAAAATGGAAATTTTGCAAACGACCTCGGTTTTCGACGAAACCACTTTTGTTGGATCTGGGATGTCTAATTATTGCTAGGTTTCAAAATTCATAATTTTTCGAATCAATATGTGAGCGTGGCGAAAGAAAACGCATTTGACCAGTTTCAGTTGATTTTAATCGACTGGGAAATGGCCATTTTTCAAACGGTCTCAGAATTTGATGAAATCAATTTTTCTAGGACCGTATTGTCAATATGAAGCTAGAAAATATTTTTCGGGAATTTTTAGAGTTCATACGTGGCCTGGTAAATTGAAATGTGCGTTCAAATTCAATATATAGAGTTATATTTTGATTTCGATGAAAACTGATCGAAACGGTCGAATCAGCCTACGATACCTATCCCATTGTGTTCAGAATGGGGGTAATTAGCTGTGGATGACAGGCGGTGGGTCTCGTTTCGAGGTCAGAATAAAAAGTACCTTTTTGAAATAAACAATTAAATAAAAAAATAAAAACTCTCTCTCTCCTCTACCCCTTACTTCCTCTCAGCCCCCCCCCCCTCACGTTCAAAACACGATGAAAGAAAAAAAAAGGGAAAATCGAGGAGCCGCGCCGCCCCTCTGGCGAGCCGCCGCCGGAGCAAGGCCCCCCCTCCCACGCCCGAGATCTAGGTCGCACCTCCCCCTCCAGACCCTCTCCTCCGTCGTTCCCTCTTCCTCCATCTCCACCGCAACCTTAGGACCCCCCTAAATCCCAAACCGTGTCCGCCACCAGCCGTGAAGGCTGCTGCCGCCACCAGGGGTCCGACCCCGACTATCTTAACGCCCTCAGCCCATTTCCCTCTCCAACAGGTCGCTGTAAGTGTTTATTTTTATTTTGTTTTCATGTATTTTTATTTTTAGTTTATAATACGAATAGCTAAAGGAGCATCTCATTTTTATTTCAATAAAGGAACTGATTTTTATATGGGATACAAATAAAAATGTAATTTTTACAACTAAAAATATTATTTCAGTTTATAAAAATATGGTTTTGACTATATAAATATTAATATTTTTATATAAAGCTTCGATTTTTTTTATAACGTAAAGCTATGATTTTTATAATCATAAAGATTTGATTTCTAAAGTTAAAGATCGGATTTTTAATAGCATAAAGCTATGATTTTTATCGTTGAAAGAAAATATTGTTGAAAATATTTTCAAGGGTATAAAAATATGATTTTTATACTTATAGCAAATTAAAAATATAATTTTTATATTATAGAGATATTAAAAATATAATTTTTATATAACGTAGGGATTAAAAATATGATTTTTATATAGTAGAAATAATAAAGATGCGATTTTTATATAGTAGAAATAATAAAGATGTGATTTTTATATAGTAGAAATAAAAATATGATTTTTATTTATTGAAATGAAGTGATATGAATATAATTTTTATTATGAAGTTAGCATGATAAAAATATGATCTTTATTATATGAACACCGTTATAAAAATAGAATTTTTATCTATATAGTAGCGGTGTAAAAATAGAATTTTTATCTATATAGTAGCGGTGTAAAAATAGAATTTTTATCTATATAGTAGCGGTGTAAAAATAGAATTTTTATCTATATAGTAGCGGTGTAAAAATAGAATTTTTATCTATATAGTAGCGGTGTAAAAATAGAATTTTTTCTATATAGTAGCGATGTAAAAATTGAAATTTTATCCATATAGCGTAGTTATAAAAATGTGATTTTTATATACATAGCAATAATATAAAAATGTGTTTTTTATATATGTAGTGACTACGGACAATGAAATTGACAAAAGGCGAGCATGGCGAAGATTTCTACATAAGAGGAGTCGTGGTGTAGCGACCCGAACTTCCCCGGTCTCCGAAGAGATGAGAAAGAACGAATTACTGTGAGGACAAGACAAATCAGAACGCAGACGGAAGAACATTTCATTGTTATTACAACAATTCCGTCAGAATACAAGAATATACAGAGTATAAATGAATAAATTACATTCAATAAATATCAGAGATGACAATTGATTACATAGCAACGGAAAATAATAGAAAGCACAACTGAAGGCGATATACGGATACAGAGCTTTCCGGATATCATTCCAGCTGTAAACCAGGATCCTGTGAATACAAATCTGCAAAACCAAAACTACTAGCTGCCCGTGCGGAAATGGGGGCACCCAGAGTTTAGGTTAAACAATAAACTCCAGGTCAGTCATGTGACTGGTGTGAGAACTAAAACAGTTATTTAAAACTTTACTTTAAAAGAGAGTAATTCAAGGGTGTAACACCCCGCCTCCGCTAGGGTCACTCGCAAAGGAATGCACTAGCTTTAGAGGGGCATTATTGGTAAACATGCACAAAAATATCACAAGACAGAACATATAAAAATAGCGGAAGTAAAATCAAACTTTCATAACATGAATAAATAAGGTCTAAAGCCTTTTACATCAGAGTACATCAAAACCTGTCTTGCAATAGTAAAGAAGCATAAAGACATTTTCATAAATTATTCCCCAAGTAAAAACAGTAAAGTAGCCATTAGCCAAGAAAAGTCTAAGCCATTCATGATGACCTTCAAGCAGAAGAAGTCCGAAATAAACAACAGTATTTCCTCCCTGTAACCTGGGGGGGGACGGAAGAAAAGAGGCGAAACAAAACGGGTCAGTCAAAAAGACTGAGTAAGCCCTATCTACTATTAGCATAAAAACTAGTAAAGTTAACTGACATGAGAAACTGAGATGAACATAAGCATGATGACAAGATAGATAAGCTAAATCAAAATAACAGGATGAACTACTGAACTCAGATAAACTAAGGTGTCATGATAAATTACGATGTCAAGATAAAACAAGGTATCACATCGTCAGGTTTCTATCAAGTATAATATCCCCAAGATATCTATCACGTATAACGTCCCATGATATCTATCCTGCATTTTAGCTCTGCACCTACCGTACTAGTATCCCCACCGTATCATGTGTTAACCAAGAATGACCCTCACTCAAAAGTCGTGTAATGGTCCATGTCAACCTAATATATCGCATATATAGGTTACTCAACTTGTATGTTTTATTCCATGTAAATGTTTAGTCCCTTGCCGTAGACCATACGGGCTTTCCCATGAGATTCTACATTACTTTAACATAGTTCCATGATCCTTAAGATCGGTTTGGACTGTTACCCTAAACCTAGCTAGGGTCTTCCAACATGAATTATCGTTTGTACAACTAGGACTTTTGCTACCTAGGGCCACTAGGGATTACGCTTACCTATTGCACGTTTTCGTATCTCGGTTTTGGTTCAACCACCCAGGGCCACTGGGATTTACGCTAACCGTCAACCGCGCCCTTTTTCCCACGCATTCATCGTGAATCGTTTTCCATGACTGTATGCACATGTATCACATCGTGCCATCCGAGTCCTGTCACAGGGCAGATCGAGAAATACAGGACTCGGTCGGGAGCTTTCGATTTATCTGCCGATGAAGATGCTAAGGTCTGTTTTTCTATACGTGGCTATGGTCCCATGCGACCCCTCCCTCAACTAGTGAAAGACAAGACAGGATAAATCCTGTATGAGAACACACTACTGGCCAACCCACAATCCTAGCCTTACCGCAACCATAATTAGATAGCAATTATGGTCTATTGGGTGTTCTCTGCCTTTCCGTACGTACACGCTTGACCAAAGATGGTAGGTAGTCTGACGAAATGCTATCTAGGGTACGACCGTGTATCATCGACTATCCCCTATCCATCCCCGTCTTTAGGTCGCTCGCATAGCAACCAAGGCATACTCTTGGTTCTTCTAACGCAGACCTTAACCTCTCATGAGCCTAGTATAATCACCTGGCAGCTCATAGAGGGATACCAAGAATACCCTCACATTCCCCGAAGCCGCTGCTTCGTTACCCAGTTCGCTGGAGCCTTTATCTAAATCAGATACTTGCTCCTACTCGTATACTTAAACGATGACCTACCGTATCAGGTTACTCATCTATCTATGAACTGGTCTAAATTTCCTTGACTAAGAATCATTACTTAGTTATTCCTCAACTAAGGTTTACCACTTAGCCTTATTCCCGTTATCCTTGTTAACTACGGTTATCCCCTATCCTCAGAACTAGGGTTTACATAATGGATTAAGTGTCACTTAAGTTCATGACTTAACCCGTCTACCAATCATGTCAAAATTGGCTAAGTATCCAAGTCCAAGACTTAACCCGTCTTCAAATCATGTCAAAATTGGCTAAGTATCCAAGTCCAAGACTTAACCCTACAAACCATGCTCACGTTGGTTAAGTATGTATTAAGCAATTCACGACTTAACCTCGTCCAATTATCATTCTAGATTGGTTAAGTATATATGAAACACCCCACCTCCGTAAGGGTCACTCTCAAAGGGAATGCCCTAATTTTGGTGGAGGTTTATAAGTACAAGTCACAGATATACAAGACAGATATAAGAACACATATTTGTAAACAGCGGAAGAACAACAAACTTTATTTCATAAAGTCAAATACGTGTTACAATAACATCCTTTCCAAAAACATAACATAACACTTCATAATCTGTCTTGAGTACATTATTTTTAAAGAAGCATAAATAAAACATAGATAAACTGCCAAAGCCCCATAGTGGATTGTCCAAAGCCATAGTTCAAAACAGGAAAGTCCAAGCAATACATTTCTCTTCTTCAAGCTGGATGTTGAGGTAGGTCAAGCTGCTGTGTTCCCTCCCTGAGGACCTGGGGGGAAACGGAAAAAAGAAGACGAAAGAAAAATAGAGTCAGACATAAAGCCTGAGTAAGTCTAGTACTACTTTGTCTATGAATAAAGAACTGGGTATGATAAGTAAAACAGGAAGTGGGCAACATTATAAACTTGGTCAAGTTATCTAGGGTCGAATATACTATCGTACCCCATGTTAATCTCTGAACCCATATAAACTAGTTTCCAATTTGCACCCCAAAATCAGGGTGATGTGATCCATTCTACGATGATCGGCTCCTACTCGCATAGTTACATGTGTCTTACGGCCCCCGATGTCTGTAGTTACCTATGCTGGTCCCACCATGGGGTGTATCAAGTCCCATAGTGGCAACCCGACACAACCTTAGAGTGCAAAGGTATGCTACTGGTGTCCAGTGCTTTATTTTTCTGCGCCGGAGTGCGTGCACGCCCGCACACCGTTAGAACCTACACTGCTACACCACCGCCGTCGATTTGACCTCTTACAATCAGCCCAGTAATCGTGCCCCACCCTGCCTAGTTTCAGGGTATCCTGATACACCTTCTAGGGTTACTGCTGAAAAGGGTCCCCCCCGTTACTAGGTTTTCTATCTCTAGCCAACATGCTAAGTTGGTTAAGTGTTTCCTAACCTAACCCCACCAGTCCGTTTAGTTTAGCATGTTCCATTTTGATTAAGTCTTTAGTTCACTTAATCCTAACAATCCTGACTCAGCCTTAATTGTCTTATTAAGGCCCTGACCTCTCACATTAGACAGGTATTGTTGTGGCTGCCTGTTGCCGGTTGGTTCCGGGCAGTCTTACGCCACAACTCAGTCTAACCTCGGGTCCTTGCTGGGCTCCATGTTTAACCTCCCACATTGGATAGGTATTGTTGTGACTACTGGACAGCCGGGCGGTTCCGGGCAGGTTTACATCGCAACTCAATCCAACCTCGGGTTAAACACATCGTATGTTCTACATTTACATATCTTGTCATTCTTCTTTATTTATATGTAAATATTTGCGGCCCATTATTAAGTTAATGGTGTAAAGGCTACACCAATCATGGGCCCAACCCATACTTGAATTTTGGCCCTTCTATTTTATATTTTCATTCATTGATTCATTTTAACCCAACGTTGTTTTCCCCCGTTTTACACGTCCGTTCATATATATTGGGCTTAGCCTTTTAAAGCCCAATTTAGCCATGCGAAAGGGGAGGCTTATGGCGTATACACAAAGAGGGGAAAGTGAGCGCATGAACTTGCATATGACGTTGGAAAATACATAATAGAAATTGGTGTACTTGCATAGTGGTAACATAGGTGACATGAATCAAAGCATGTGAACTTGCATAGGTTTAACTACAACATGAACCTATATTCTTATTTAGGCATAATGTCAAACATAAGCATGTCATAAATATTCCTAGCATAAGCATGGCATAATGTCAAACATAAGCATGGCATAAATACTTCTAGCATAAACATGGCATAATGTCAAACATAAGCATGGCATAGGTAAAGTTCAATTTGTTCATGGCATAAACATAAACAAGTCATGTTCATAAGGTTTCTACATGTTTACAAAGGGGATACTTTGTTACTAACACAAAAGCATAGTTCAACTTAATCATGGTTTAAGTCTAATCACATAACGATGGTATAAATATACTTATGCATAAAAATTCCTAATCATGGTTTTTGCTTAAACTTGCAAAAAGGGATTTTTGAGTCTAACCTAGCCATGTCTCACATATGTCATCATATAATTCTTTTAAACAAGATAGACTTAATCATAGATTTCAATTATGCCAAATATCATTCATAGCCTAGCCATATTCATAAGCATGACTTAATACATGGATTATGGTGTCAAAATTCCAACATAGTTTCATATGAACTATAACAACCAAACTTGTTTCAATTACTTGCAAAATGATTTATGCACAAAAATATGATGGCATAATATCAAAGCCCCAAACTTGCATGAATTTCAATTAACTACATACATGTAGCTTCAATATAGATTACACAATTTGCGCAATATTCCAAACGTATACTTGCATAGAACTACCGCATGTAGTTCTTTATAATGAATAACATAATTTTGCACAAATATGAATTACTTCCATTGCCACAATTCAAGCATACACATCAACACAGTTGTTTATTAATACCAAAGTAATACTCTACTTACAATGGTTGCGGCGAATTCTCTAATTAAGAGACACGATTCCTTTGTTGAATTGATTAGCTTTAGGTTGCTTGAATTGCTTTAGGCTTTAGAACTTTCTTCCTAACTCTCTCTCTAGTCGGCGGCTAATCCTTGTCGTTCCTCAGCAACATGGCGGCTATAATCTTATTTTGAATGAATAGATTAGGGTTTAGTCTAGGGTTGTTTATATAGAGATTAGGAATTGATTAGGACCCTTGATGTTGCTAGGATTGATCATAGCCATTCATTAGATAGAGAGACCAATAAAAACCCGCCACCTAGCCCTAATGACATAGCAGACCACAGAAATTCGACCACACACCGACCGGGCCAGCCAGGGCTAGACCAGACCTGGCCAGCAGGTCATTTTTGACCTGGGCGCACTTGGCAGGTGCGCCAGGTCAAAAATGTACTGGCGCACTTCACAGGTGCGCCAGTGCATTTTTGTTCTGGCGCACTTCCCAAGTGCGCCAGTGCATTCTGACCCGTTTTCCGGTTTTTCGCCCAACTTCGTTCGTCCATAACTTCTTCATACGATATCCGTTTTTCGAAAACTCGGACTCTATTTCGCGTATTTTTCCGAGACGAACGCAATGGCGTATCCCGTTTCCCTTAGTTCTTTGATTTGAAATTAATTATACTTTAATTTGTGAGTTTCACAGTTATAGAATTCTCGGGGTGTTACATTCTCCCCCACTTAAAAGGATTTCGTCCCCGAAATCTTCAAGTTAGGAGGAATGTATATCCTAACATCCAATCATCCATCTACTCATCCATCAAACACGAGCATCCATTGTCCTTAAAAGACTTCTAATGCTTCATGATCATATGCGAAGTGTGTGTATATGAACTTATCTAATGCAAAATCAGGCGGTCTACTGATTCAGTTGACCTCCTTAATGCGAATTATGTAAGTGCCATGAATCCATTATGTATGCAAATTTTTCTATTCATGATTCTACATGAGTGCACAATCATTCAATACAAATGCAGCACCCACATGATAACACATTAAAGTTCAACCACATACGAATGCAAACATATATGCATATGCAATATGAAGTGACTGAGCCGATCTAAAACCTAGATTGTGTGTGTATATGCAACCACGAGCAACCACTAGCAATCACTTGCAACCACTTGCAACCATCATCCATAACATGTTTCAATTACATGTTTCCATCCAAAAAGATTCTACCTAAAAGATAAGGTCGAGGAAATATACCTAAGAAGATAGATAAAAGCGCAACTTAAGGAAAATGAAAGATCAAGGATGTACCCTCGAACAGAAAAGGGTAGGCTGTACGGATTCTAGCTTCAGTTTCCCAAGTCGCGTCTCCCTCGGCGTCGCTCCACTGAACTTTGACGAGCTTGACTTCGCGGTTGCGTAGCTTCTTCACTTCCGTTCCTAAGATGCGGGTTGGAACTTTCCTTATGGTTGCTTCGCGTTCCACTTCGGCCTCTTCGAGGATATTCGGCTCTACCACTTCAGCAGACTCATGTAGACATCTTCGGAGATGTGAAACGTGAAAGACGTTGTGGACTCCAGCCAACTTCTCGGGTAGCTCTAATCTATAGGCCATTTTCCCAATCTTCTCGATAATAGGGAATGGCCCTACGAATCTTGGTGCTAGCTTTCCTGTGGTTCCAAAACGAACAATGTTTCTTAGTGGTGATACCTTAAGAAAAACTCTGTCTCCAACTTCGAATTCAAGGTCGGTCCTCCTCTTGTCGGCATAGGATTTTTGTCTGTCTTGGGCCGTCTTCATCCTTCTTCGTATTAAGTCTACTTTCTCTGAGGTCTCTCGGATCATATCCGGTCCAAGTATGAGCTTATCCGTGGATTCCCACCAACAAGTGGGCGATCGACACGGTCTTCCATATAAAGCTTCGAAGGGCGCCATTCCTATGGTTGCTTGATAGCTGTTGTTGTAGGCAAATTCCACCAAAGGAAGGTGGTCTTCCCATGTCCCTCCGAAGTCAAGGACGCATAGTCTTAGAAGGTCTTCCAAAACTCTGTTTACTCTCTTCGTTTGGCCGTCGGTTTGGGGATGATAGGCTGTGCTCAAGCATAACTGCGTTCCTACTGCTTCTTGCAGACTCCGCCAAAACTCGCTGGTGAAGATGGGGTCTCGGTCACTAACGATGCTAGATGGTATTCCATGGAGTCGCACGATTTCCTTGAGGTAAAGTGATGCTAGGGATGAGGCAGTTCTCTTACTTTTGACAGGTAAAAAGTGGGCGCTTTTAGTAAGCCTATCCACTATTACCCAAATACTAGTGCTGCCTCTCCTAGACCTAGGCAGCCCATCGATGAAGTCCATTGAGATGCTATCCCACTTCCACTGCGGGACCTCTAGAGGATGTAGCAGTCCGCCAGGCTTTTTCTGTTCCGCCTTAACCTGTTGGCACACCATACACTTAGAAACGAACTCTGCCACGTCCTTTTTCATGCCATTCCAAAAGAAAGTCCTTTTTATGTCTTTGTACATTTTATCCCCGCCTGGGTGTATCGTCATCTTGGAATGATGCGCTTCCTCGAGAACCTTCTTTATTAAATCGTTTGTCTGTGGGACGCATAGTCTTCCGTCTCGCCTTAGTACACCCTTATCGTCAATGGAGTATCTGTTGAGGTGACTTGAAGTCTCACCCCTAATTAGCCTATCAATTATTTCCACAAGCTGAGGGTCTTCGCGTTGTGCTGTCCCTACTGAATCCACTAAAGTTGGGCGCACTTCGAGAGATGCAAGCAAGCCCGGTACGAAATCGGAGGAGGGCCTAAAGTCGAAGCTGGCTATAAACTCTAGGCTTTCAACAAACAACGGGCTTAGGGTCAATTTCTTTCGGCTCAACGCGTCTGCCACTACGTTGCCTTTGCCCGGAGTGTAGGAGATTTCGAAATCGTACGAGGCAAGAAACTCCATCCATCTTTGTTGCCTCAAGTTAAGATCCTTCTGCGAGAAAAGATATTTCAACGATTTATGGTCAGTGTAAAGTTCGAACTTCTCACCTAGGAGATAGTGTCGCCAAGACTTGAGTGCAAAGATGATGGCGGCTAGCTCTAGATCGTGGGTTGGGTAGTTCTTTTCGTGCACCTTCAACTGCCTCCCGCCATAAGCTACTACCCTTCCTTCTTGCATTAAGACGGCGCCTAGCCCTGTCCCACATGCATCCGTATAAACAGTGAACATCTTGCTCCCATCCGGCAGCGTCAAAACTGGGGCTGTTGTAAGAGCCCTTTTCAGTCGTTGGAAAGCAAATTCGCAATCCAAATCCCAATTGAACACTAGATTCTTCTTGGTCAATTTCGTGAGCGGAGCTGAGATTTTCGCAAAATCCCTTATAAATTTTCGATAGAAACCTGCTAGTCCTAGAAAGCTTCGGACCTCAGTTGCATTCCTTGGTGTCTTCCAATCCTGTACCGCCACTACCTTAGCAGGGTCCACTGCTAACCCTTGTTTGGATACTATGTGCCCAAGGAACCTCACCTCTTCTCTCCAAAAGTGGCATTTGGAGAACTTGGCTTTTAGTTGATGGACTCGCAAAGTTTCCATGATTGCCCTTAAGTGCTGAGCATGTTCCTCTTCACTCTTTGAGAAGATAAGGATATCATCTACGAAGACCACTACGAATTTGTTGAGGAAATCTCTAAATACCCTACTCATCAGGTCCACGAAGTACGCAGGTGCATTTGTCGAGCCGAAAGGCATGGCAAGCCATTCAAAGAAGCCGTCTGGGGTTCTGAACGCCGTTTTATCGATGTTATCTTCAGCCACCCTTAGCTGATGAAAACCGGTTGCTAAATCGAGTTGGGAGAAAACAGACGCTCCTACAAGCTGGTCAAATAAATCGTCAATTCTAGGGAGAGGGTGCCTATTCTTTTTCGTTAGCTTGTTGAGCTCCCTATAGTCAACACATAGACGGAGTGAACCATCCGCCTTTGTAGCGAACACCACTGGAGCGCCCCATTCTGAAATGCTCCTCCTAATGAACCCCTTCTCTAGGAGCTCTTTAATCTGTTTACTGAGCTCTTTCCTTTCTCGTGGAGCCATATGTCTAACGGGCAACGCAACGGGCTTTGCATTATCTACAAGATATATGCGGAAGTCTATTTCCTGCTTCGGAGGCAAGCCCTTCACCTCTTCGAAGACATCCGGATATTCCCGGACCACTCTAACTGATTGCAAGTTTTCAACAGAGGCATCTAGCGATTCAAGATAACTAAGAATAACCGCATACGAGGGATTACAAGAAATTTCCAAAGTATTACCGAGCTGGGTTAGGAGCCTAACAACCCTTTTCTCACAATCAAGGATGGCCCCATTACTGGATAGCCAATCCATACCCAAAATCAAACCATACCCCGAAAAGCCCAAAACAAAGGCACTACATAGAAATTCAACACTTAGGATAGAAATTTTCAAATCCAAACAGATCATAGACAAATGAGCTGGGCCCCCAATTGGGTTTGAAACAATTAAGGGGTCCTCTACCATACTAGTTTTTAGGTGCAGAGATTCTACTAAAGCAGACGAGATAAAGGAGTGTGATGCGCCAGAATCAAACAAAGTGCGAACGGGGTGATCATAAAGATAAACTACACTTTCTACAGAAGTATTTATACCTCGCTGTTGCAATGGTGGCGCTTCTAGCACATGAACCTGGGCCCCTGGGGTGGATCCAGTGCCCTGCCCCTGTCCTCGTTTCCTTGGGCAGTCCTTAGCCCTATGGCCTGTCTGACCGCACGAAAAGCACCCACCATTCTCCTTGGCCTTCTTCTTCCGGCAGTCCTTTACTAAGTGCCCCACTTTGCCACAGAAATTACACTTCCTCTTCTCTTTGTTGCCTTTCCCGCCTTTCTTAAAGTCTGCCTTCTTAGGCTGCAAACCCTCTTTCTTCCCTTGAGAGCTTTCTGCCTTTGACTCCTTCTTGCCCTTATCCTCCTCATTCAGCAATGCCATTTGCACCAGTCTTTCATACGTGGCCCCCATGGGTATATGGGTCATGGCCAAACTGTGTAATGGCTCATTTAACCCTTTGACGAAACGGAGAGCCTTCTTGTGCGGGGTGTTGACTAGGTCAAGCCCAAACCTAGCCAGCTCATCGAACTGATTCACATACTCTCTGACTGTCTTGTCTCCTTGCTTAAGAAATAAGAATTTTTCCAACTGCAAACTTCTTTCCGCATCTGAGAGAAATTTGGTCTCAAACCTTGCCCTAAAGTCCTCCCATGTCTCCACCGGTCTTTCAGCATTAGTGACTTCCCACCAGTAGGAAGCCTCACCCTTCAATAGCCACACTGCCAACTGTACTTTTTGTCTATCTTCTACCTCAAAGATGATGAATAGGTCTTCAGTTTCTTTCAGCCAATTTCTGGCTGCCACGAACGACTCAGTTCCATGGAAATCCCTTCCTCCCATAGCTTTAAAATCTTTACATATCTTAGCGAATGTGTTTCCCCGAGGAGGAGGTGGAGGAAAAGGTGCTGCCGCAGCTGGATGGTTTCCTTCAGCTGGGGGAGGAGGAACGGTAGGACCTGGTTGAGTGGCCCTTGCTTCTAAGAACCGTCTAAACCAACCAGGTATTGGCACCCCTTCTGGCAAGTTAAGATCTTGGGACATGCTGAAACAAAAAGGATAGATTCAAAACGAAGGATAAGAGATAGTTCCTATGGCTTTGGGGAGTGGACTTTGCCTTTTTAAAATAATATTTTTCTTTTAAAAATGCTTCTTTAAATTTCCTTTTTGAAAATATTTTTTCAAAACTTTTTATCTTATCTGGTAAACCTATGCTCTGATACCAAGTGAAACACCCCACCTCCGTTAGGGTCACTCTCAAAGGGAATGCCCTAATTTTGGTGGAGGTTTATAAGTACAAGTCACAGATATACAAGACAGATATAAGAACACATATTTGTAAACAGCGGAAGAACAACAAACTTTATTTCATAAAGTCAAATACGTGTTACAATAACATCCTTTCCAAAAACATAACATAACACTTCATAATCTGTCTTGAGTACATTATTTTTAAAGAAGCATAAATAAAACATAGATAAACTGCCAAAGCCCCATAGTGGATTGTCCAAAGCCATAGTTCAAAACAGGAAAGTCCAAGCAATACATTTCTCTTCTTCAAGCTGGATGTTGAGGTAGGTCAAGCTGCTGTGTTCCCTCCCTGAGGACCTGGGGGGGAAACGGAAGAAAGAAGACGAAAGAAAAATAGAGTCAGACATAAAGCCTGAGTAAGTCTAGTACTACTTTGTCTATGAATAAAGAACTGGGTATGATAAGTAAAACAGGAAGTGGGCAACATTATAAACTTGGTCAAGTTATCTAGGGTCGAATATACTATCGTACCCCATGTTAATCTCTGAACCCATATAAACTAGTTTCCAATTTGCACCCCAAAATCAGGGTGATGTGATCCATTCTACGATGATCGGCTCCTACTCGCATAGTTACATGTGTCTTACGGCCCCCGATGTCTGTAGTTACCTATACTGGTCCCACCATGGGGTGTATCAAGTCCCATAGTGGCAACCCGACACAACCTTAGAGTGCAAAGGTATGCTACTGGTGTCCAGTGCTTTATTTTTCTGCGCCGGAGTGCGTGCACGCCCGCACACCGTTAGAACCTACACTGCTACACCACCGCCGTCGATTTGACCTCTTACAATCAGCCCATTAATCGTGCCCCACCCTGCCTAGTTTCAGGGTATCCTGATACACCTTCTAGGGTTACTGCTGAAAAGGGTCCCCCCCGTTACTAGGTTTTCTATCTCTAGCCAACATGCTAAGTTGGTTAAGTGTTTCCTAACCTAACCCCACCAGTCCGTTTAGTTTAGCATGTTCCATTTTGATTAAGTCTTTAGTTCACTTAATCCTAACAATCCTGACTCAGCCTTAATTGTCTTATTAAGGCCCTGACCTCTCACATTAGACAGGTATTGTTGTGGCTGCCTGTTGCCGGTTGGTTCCGGGCAGTCTTACGCCACAACTCAGTCTAACCTCGGATCCTTGCTGGGCTCCATGTTTAACCTCCCACATTGGATAGGTATTGTTGTGACTACTGGACAGCCGGGCGGTTCCGGGCAGGTTTACATCGCAACTCAATCCAACCTCGGGTTAAACACATCGTATGTTCTACATTTACATATCTTGTCATTCTTCTTTATTTATATGTAAATATTTGCGGCCCATTATTAAGTTAATGGTGTAAAGGTTACAGCAATCACGGGCCCAACCCATACTTGAATTTGGGCCCTTCTATTTTATATTTTCATTCATTGATTCATTTTAACCCAACGTTGTTTTCCCCCGTTTTACACGTCCGTTCATATATATTGGGCTTAGCCTTTTAAAGCCCAATTTAGCCATGTGAAAGGGGAGGCTTATGGCGTATATACAAAGAGGGGAAAGTGAGCGCATGAACTTGCATATGACGTTGGAAAATACATAATAGAAATTGGTGTACTTGCATAGTGGTAACATAGGTGACATGAATCAAAGCATGTGAACTTGCATAGGTTTAACTACAACATGAACCTATATTCTTATTTAGGCATAATGTCAAACATAAGCATGTCATAAATATTCCTAGCATAAGCATGGCATAATGTCAAACATAAGCATGGCATAAATACTTCTAGCATAAACATGGCATAATGTCAAACATAAGCATGGCATAGGTAAAGTTCAATTTGTTCATGGCATAAACATAAACAAGTCATGTTCATAAGGTTTCTACATGTTTACAAAGGGGATACTTTGTTACTAACACAAAAGAATAGTTCAACTTAATCATGGTTTAAGTCTAATCACATAACGATGGTATAAATATACTTATGCATAAAAATTCCTAATCATGGTTTTTGCTTAAACTTGCAAAAAGGGATTTTTGAGTCTAACCTAGCCATGTCTCACATATGTCATCATATAATTCTTTTAAACAAGATAGACTTAATCATAGATTTCAATTATGCCAAATATCATTCATAGCCTAGCCATATTCATAAGCATGACTTAATACATGGATTATGGTGTCAAAATTCCAACATAGTTTCATATGAACTATAACAACCAAACTTGTTTCAATTACTTGCAAAATGATTTATGCACAAAAATATGATGGCATAATATCAAAGCCCCAAACTTGCATGAATTTCAATTAACTACATACATGTAGCTTCAATATAGATTACACAATTTGCGCAATATTCCAAACGTATACTTGCATAGAACTACCGCATGTAGTTCTTTATAATGAATAACATAATTTTGCACAAATATGAATTACTTCCATTGCCACAATTCAAGCATACACATCAACACAGTTGTTTATTAATACCAAAGTAATACTCTACTTACAATGGTTGCGGCGAATTCTCTAATTAAGAGACACGATTCCTTTGTTGAATTGATTAGCTTTAGGTTGCTTGAATTGCTTTAGGCTTTAGAACTTTCTTCCTAACTCTCTCTCTAGTCGGCGGCTAATCCTTGTCGTTCCTCAGCAACATGGCGGCTATAATCTTATTTTGAATGAATAGATTAGGGTTTAGTCTAGGGTTGTTTATATAGAGATTAGGAATTGATTAGGACCCTTGATGTTGCTAGGATTGATCATAGCCATTCATTAGATAGAGAGACCAATAAAAACCCGCCACCTAGCCCTAATGACATAACAGACCACAGAAATTCGACCACACACCGACCGGGCCAGCCAGGGCTAGACCAGACCTGGCCAGCAGGTCATTTTTGACCTGGGCGCACTTGGCAGGTGCGCCAGGTCAAAAATGTACTGGCGCACTTCACAGGTGCGCCAGTGCATTTTTGTTCTGGCGCACTTCCTAAGTGCGCCAGTGCATTCTGACCCGTTTTCCGGTTTTTCGCCCAACTTCGTTCGTCCATAACTTCTTCATACGATATCCGTTTTTCGAAAACTCGGACTCTATTTCGCGTATTTTTCCGAGACGAACGCAATGGCGTATCCCGTTTCCCTTAGTTCTTTGATTTGAAATTAATTATACTTTAATTTGTGAGTTTCACAGTTATAGAATTCTCGGGGTGTTACAATATATTAACTTGACCCTAACAATTTACTCAGTCAAATCGGTCAAGTGTATTCAAGCGATTCGTGACTTAGCCTTATCATGTTTTCACGTTAGATCGGTTAAGTATAGGTTAACTTAACCTCAATAAATTCACGAGTTAGATTGGTTAAGTATAGGTCACTTAACCACATCAATTCATCATGTTTAGATTAGTTAAGTGTTTAACTTAACCCCATTAAACTACCAAGTGGGATTGATTAAGTCTAGGCTAACTTAACCCCATCTGATTTCCATGTTTAGACTAGTTGAGTCTAATCTTAACCCAATTCGTTAACCGTATTTTTCGGTTAAGCGTCATTAAGAAAACTTACTTAACCTTACCAAGTTATCGCGTTGGATTGATTAAGTGTTGGTTAACTTAACCCCATCCACTAGTCATATAAAAATGGTTAAGTGTCATTAGGCAAATCAAGTTACTTAACCTACCCAACCTTGTCATGTTTTGTTAAGTATCATTAGCCTAATCAAATTACTTAACCCATTTGTCCATGCCATATTTGGTTAAGGGTCATTAATCAAATTAACTTAACCCTATCATGTGGCATTAATTACTTAATGCACCTTCACCTCTCACATTAGACTTTGTTGTGGTTACTAGTTAAGTCGTTCGGTTCCGGGTAGCTTTACACCACAACTTGGTCTAACCTCGGGTTCAAGCACAACATGACCAACTTCTCACATTGGGTCCTATTGTTTGCAACTACTAGTTAGGCCGGTCGGTTCCTGGTAGTTTTACGTTGCAAACTCAACCCAACCTCGAGTTGGCCACACTTATATTATCTAAGTGTCATGTCCATCATGTTTCCCAAAACATGTTACAAGTTTTCAAGCATTTGGGTAGACCTAACTTAATAGGTAAATTCCCAAAGGGTAGACCTAACTTAATAGGTAAATTCCCAAGCTTATGTTTTTATGCATACTTACATGTCAACTTCCATGTTATATTTCAAGTCATGTTTTCAAGTTGTATTTTCATGTCATTAGAAATTACCCATAACATAACCCAACGCTTTTAAACTCGCATATACGTTCGCGACAACGTAATGGATTAAAAGAAGAGACTTGGCAAAGGCATGACAAAAATGGATATTAAGCCACAAGTTAATCATGGTGGCAAATGAGGCACAAATGTGTTCATTAACTTGCATGTTACATTCTTAAGCCTCAAAACATGCATAAACCCAAACTTGGCACATAAGCGAATCATGGTGACAAAAGATATGGAATGATGACTAGTAACTCGCATATATCATCATATAAGGGTTATGACTTCATATGCAAGTTGACATAAAGGTTATGAGGGTTCTCATGTTGCCTAATGCAACATTTCAACATAAAGGTTGTAGCTTTTAGCTCACAAGATCAAGATAATGACTTCATAAACTTGCATGACATGATAGCATGTATCATACTCAATGATCAAACCCAAACTTGCAACATGAACATTTAACTTCATAGTTAATATCTAAGAGTAGGGAAAGGGCTTACATTGCTATGAAGGCACAAAAGATATGACAAAGCCCTTATGCAATCAAATAGACCCAAAATGCAAGCTCTAACATAAAAACCCTTGAGCCAAAATGATCAAAACCCTTGCTTTATGATGCAAAGATAGAAACTTGACTTGAATGCAAGCTAATGACACTCATACAAGCTTGAAAACACTTGTATGCATGGAAAATCTCTCATAGAAACCATTTAGAAATTTTATGAAGAGAGTGGAGGCCATGAGAGGTAAAATTTTGCCATAGTTTAGTTGCATGAATGAATAATGAGGATTTAGGATAGGTTAGGGTCTTATTTATAGATTAGGCAAGTGTTTTAGGCCATAGGATTAAACCTAGATTCAATCCAAGCCATCAAAGCATGTCTTGGGGAAGAAGTCAAGTGTAGGAACCATCTAGGGCCTTTAGATTAAAGATGAACCATGAGAACTATCCAAATGCAAAATCTGCATTTGAGCGAATCGGCCCACGGGTTGACAGCCAAACACCCTGGATTAACCCCTAGTCGACCCAGCGGGCTTGGGTCGACCTCAAAAATCGGCCGGTTCGGTTATTCCCCTCTCCCAATTCGCTGTTTTGAACATTTTTGCATATTTATTTATTTAATTTTCAATTATATATATATATATATATATATCAATATATATATATTTCTCTGCGCAAACCATTTCACTTAATTAAGTATACTTTAATTTGGGAATTTTTCGTGAAACTTCGCGAGGCCATATCTTGGTCATACGGACTCCGATTCTCGAAAACTCAAACTCTATTTCGCGTATTTTTCCGAGACGAACGCAATGGCATAACCCGTTTTACTTGATTCAGAATTTAAAATTAAATTCTGTCTTGATTCTCGTCTTAACACATTATCGAAAAATACGGGTTGTTACATTCTCCCCACCTTTTAGGATTTTGTCCCCGAAATATCCAAGTTAAGAAGAACATATCCTACCATCCATCATCCATCTACTCAAAACATCATCCACAAGCAACCATTGTCCTTAGATGATTTCTAATGCTGTATGAATATATGCAAAACGTGTGTGTACATGTTCCTTAGCTAATGCTAATGATCAGGCCTGAATAATCTTTCTAATGCAAAATATGTATAGTGCCATGAATCCAACATGTATGCAAATAGTCCTAGTCATATAGATACTATATGCGTGCACAATCATTCGTTCATATGCAACAACCGCATGATAATACATTCGATTTCATCCATAAACAAGTATAAATACTCGTGCATATGCAATATGAAATGTGACCGAGTCGAGCTAGTATCTAATGGGTATTCGCGCATCCACGAGCAACCACTTGCAACCACTTGCAACCATATCAATCATAACATGTTTCAAATACATGTTTACATCCATAGGGTTCTACCTAGAATTCCCTGAAACAGGGCCGAGAAGATAAACAAGACAAACTCCTTACGGGGTTTGTAACAGAAAGTAGGACCGAGAGGATGTCCACAAAAGATAACCTACAAGTAAGCTCTACAGAAACAGGGATCAAGGATATACTCCCAAAAAGAGATATCACGTGCGTATCTAGTCTTTGACCATCAAAGTCGTATTTCCTCGGGCTTACTTCCATTGTGCCTTGACCGCCCTTTAACTTCGCGATTTCGTAGCTTCTTATTTCCTGCTTCCATAACATGAGCTGAAACTCATTTCTTTGTCGCCTCTCGTTCCACTTGCACTTATCCTTTTTCTACTTGGCGCAAACATGACTACGTACTCATGATCTCATGCAAGCTTTCCAAAATTCACTAGTGAATCTTGGATCTCGTTTATATACTATAAGGCATTCCATGTAGAAGAACTTTCTCTTGAAAGTAAACAGATGTCAATCAGGTTATCATGCGCACTTACTAGGGTGATCTCTATAACCCATGCATAAATGAAGTAAACCATCCGTCTTATTGGCGAACACCACTCGATCGGGCTTCAAATTTCCAATAAAGGCATCAAGGGATTCTAAGTAACTAGTCATGACAGAACCTCAAAAAGGTTACCAGATACTTCGAGGGCATTACCAAGGCTAGTCAAAAGGTCTAACTACCCTCCTATCAAAACCGAGAGTGGCACCCCCTACTGGATAACCACTTCATCCCTAGAATCCATCCATAGCTTATAAACATAAGCACTATTTCCAAACTCAACACTTGGCATAGACATTCCCAAATCCAAACAAGTCATGTATAAATGGACTGATTCTCCAATAGGACTTTGAGACAAAAATGGGATTCTCTATTACGTTAGTACTTAAGGTGCTAAGACTCAACTACCGAAGCGGACTTAAATGATGCGGGGATCAAAACAAAGTCTTGGCGGGATGATAGAAAAGAATAACTAGATCTTCAACAAGGATGTTATCCCCCTACTCAGGTACTCTAGTGAGGGTATACAACGATGATCTTGTCCTTGTTCCACAATACTTAACTATCCGTCCCGTTTCACCGTACCAAAGATACTTTCTCGTCATGGGTTTCATTGTTCACCTTTCTCCCTCCTTTGAGGACTAAGCCATACCAACAAGTTGCTCATCCTTAAGCTCATATCCTTTATCCTCTTTCTCACTATCCTTTCTTATAACGCGGCCACTGGTCTCTTGAAAACCACCTCCATCGCATGGAAAGCACTTTCGTAGATAGAAAAGACTAGTCGCAGTTAAAACCACTGTGACTACAGATGGAGGAAAGAAAGGAGAAGAGATTCAATTAAGGAAACAAGGATAGTGCTAATGGCCTTTGGGGAATAGCCTTTTTCTTTTAAAAGAAAATTTTCTTGAAAAAATGCTTCTTTGTAAACGATTTTCAAATAGTTTTCAGAAGGTCTTTAAAAACTTTTGCCCAGTCTGGTAACCTTCTGCTCTGATACCACGTGTAACACCCCGCCTCCGCTAGGGTCACTCGCAAAGGAATGCACTAGCTTTAGAGGGGCATTATTGGTAAACATGCACAGAAATATCACAAGACAGAACATATAAAAATAGCGGAAGTAAAATCAAACTTTCATAACATGAATAAATAAGGTCTAAAGCCTTTTACATCAGAGTACATCAAAACCTGTCTTGCAATAGTAAAGAAGCATAAAGATATTTTCATAAATTATTCCCCAAGTAAAAACAGTAAAGTAGCCATTAGCCAAGAAAAGTCCAAGCCATCCATGATGACCTTCAAGCAGAAGAAGTCCGAACTAAACAAAAGTATTTCCTCCCTGTAACCTGGGGGGGAACGGAAGAAAAGAGGCGAAACAAAACGGGTCAGTCAAAAAGACTGAGTAAGCCCTATCTACTATTAGCATAAAAACTAGTAAAGTTAACTGACATGAGAAACTGAGATGAACATAAGCATGATGACAAGATAGATAAGCTAAATCAAAATAACAGGATGAACTACTGAACTCAGATAAACTAAGGTGTCATGATAAATTACGATGTCAAGATAAAACAAGGTATCACATCGTCAGGTTTCTATCAAGTATAATATCCCCAAGATATCTATCACGTATAACGTCCCATGATATCTATCCTGCATTTTAGCTCTGCACCTACCGTACTAGTATCCCCACCGTATCATGTGTTAACCAAGAATGACCCTCACTCAAAAGTCGTGTAATGGTCCATGTCAACCTAATATATCGCATATATAGGTTACTCAACTTGTATGTTTTATTCCATGTAAATGTTCAGTCCCTTGCCGTAGACCATACGGGCTTTCCCATGAGATTCTACATTACTTTAACATAGTTCCATGATCCTTAAGATCGGTTTGGACTGTTACCCTAAACCTAGCTAGGGTCTTCCAACATGAATTATCGTTTGTACAACTAGGACTTATGCTACCTAGGGCCATTAGGGATTACGCTTACCTATTGCACGTTTTCGTATCTCGGTTTTGGTTCAACCACCCAGGGCCACAGGGATTTACGCTAACCGTCAACCGCGCCCTTTTTCCCACGCATTCATCGTGAATCGTTTTCCATGACTGTATGCACATGTATCACATCGTGCCATCCGAGTCCTGTCACAGGGCAGATCGAGAAATACAGGACTCGGTCGGGAGCTTTCGATTTATCTGCCGATGCAGATGCTAAGGTCTGTTTTTCTATACGTGGCTATGGTCCCACGCGACCCCTCCCTCAACTAGTGAAAGACAAGACAGGATAAATCCTGTATGAGAACACACTACTGGCCAACCCACAATCCTAGCCTTACCGCAACCATAATTAGATAGCAATTATGGTCAATTGGGTGTTCTCTGCCTTTCCGTACGTACACGCTTGACCAAAGATGGTAGGTAGTCTGACGAAATGCTATCTAGGGTACGACCGTGTATCGTCGACTATCCCCTATCCATCCCCGTCTTTAGGTCGCTCGCATAGCAACCAAGGCATACTCTTGGTTCTTCTAACGCAGACCTTAACCTCTCATGAGCCTAGTATAATCACCTGGCAGCTCATAGAGGGATACCAAGAATACCCTCACGTTCCCCGAAGCCGCTGCTTCGTTACACAGTTCGCTGGAGCCTTTATCTAAATCAGATACTTGCTCCTACTCGTATACTTAAACGATGACCTACCGTATCAGGTTACTCATCTATCTATGAACTGGTCTAAATTTCCTTGACTAAGAATCATTACTTAGTTATTCCTCAACTAAGGTTTACCACTTAGCCTTATTCCCGTTATCCTTGTTAACTACGGTTATCCCCTATCCTCAGAACTAGGGTTTACATAATGGATTAAGTGTCACTTAAGTTCATGACTTAACCCGTCTACCAATCATGTCAAAATTGGCTAAGTATCCAAGTCCAAGACTTAACCCATCTTCAAATCATGTCAAAATTGGCTAAGTATCCAAGTCCAAGACTTAACCCTACAAACCATGCTCACGTTGGTTAAGTATGTATTAAGCAATTCACGACTTAACCTCGTCCAATTATCATTCTAGATTGGTTAAGTATATATTAACTTGACCCTAACAATTTACTCAGTCAAATCGGTCAAGTGTATTCAAGCGATTCGTGAATTAGCCTTATCATGTTTTCACGTTAGATCGGTTAAGTATAGGTTAACTTAACCTCAATAAATTCACGAGTTAGATTGGTTAAGTATAGGTCACTTAACCACATCAATTCATCATGTTTAGATTAGTTAAGTGTTTAACTTAACCCCATTAAACTACCAAGTGGGATTGATTAAGTCTAGGCTAACTTAACCCCATCCGATTTCCATGTTTAGACTAGTTGAGTCTAATCTTAACCCAATTCGTTAACCGTATTTTTCGGTTAAGCGTCATTAAGAAAACTTACTTAACCTTACCAAGTTATCGCGTTGAATTGATTAAGTGTTGGTTAACTTAACCCCATCCACTAGTCATATAAAAATGGTTAAGTGTCATTAGGCAAATCAAGTTACTTAACCTACCCAACCTTGTCATGTTTTGTTAAGTATCATTAGCCTAATCAAATTACTTAACCCATTTGTCCATGTCATATTTGGTTAAGAGTCATTAATCAAATTAACTTAACCCTATCATGTGGCATTAATTACTTAATGCACCTTCACCTCTCACATTAGACTTTGTTGTGGTTACTAGTTAAGTCGTTCGGTTCCGGGTAGCTTTACACCACAACTTGGTCTAACCTCGGGTTCAAGCACAACATGACCAACTTCTCACATTGGGTCCTATTGTTTGCAACTACTAGTTAGGCCGGTCGGTTCTGGGTAGTTTTACGTTGCAAACTCAACCCAACCTCGAGTTGGCCACACTTATATTATCTAAGTGTCATGTCCATCATGTTTCCCAAAACATGTTACAAGTTTTCAAGCATTTGGGTAGACCTAACTTAATAGGCAAATTCCCAAAGGGTAGACCTAACTTAATAGGTAAATTCCCAAGCTTATGTTTTTATGCATACTTACATGTCAACTTCCATGTTATATTTCAAGTCATGTTTTCAAGTTGTATTTTCATGTCATTAGAAATTACCCATAACATAACCCAACGCTTTTAAACTCGCATATACGTTCGCGACAACGTAATGGATTAAAAGAAGAGACTTGGCACATGCATGACAAAAATGGATATTAAGCCACAAGTTAATCATGGTGGCAAATGAGGCACAAATGTGTTCATTAACTTGCATGTTACATTCTTAAGCCTCAAAACATGCATAAACCCAAACTTGGCACATAAGCGAATCATGGTGACAAAAGATATGGAATGATGACTAGTAACTCGCATATATCATCATATAAGGGTTATGACTTCATATGCAAGTTGACATAAAGGTTATGAGGGTTCTCATGTTGCCTAATGCAACATTTCAACATAAAGGTTGTAGCTTTTAGCTCACAAGATCAAGATAATGACTTCATAAACTTGCATGACATGATAGCATGTATCATACTCAATGATCAAACCCAAACTTGCAACATGAACATTTAACTTCATAGTTAATATCTAAGAGTAGGGAAAGGGCTTACATTGCTATGAAGGCACAAAAGATATGACAAAGCCCTTATGCAATCAAATAGACCCAAAATGCAAGCTCTAACATAAAAACCCTTGAGCCAAAATGATCAAAACCCTTGCTTTATGATGCAAAGATAGAAACTTGACTTGAATGCAAGCTAATGACACTCATACAAGCTTGAAAACACTTGTATGCATGGAAAATCTCTCATAGAAACCATTTAGAAATTTTATGAAGAGAGTGGAGGCCATGAGAGGTAAAATTTTGCCATAGGTTAGTTGCATGAATGAATAATGAGGATTTAGGATAGGTTAGGGTCTTATTTATAGATTAGGCAAGTGTTTTAGGCCATAGGATTAAACCTAGATTCAATCCAAGCCATCAAAGCATGTCTTGGGGAAGAAGTCAAGTGTAGGAACCATCTAGGGCCTTTAGATTAAAGATGAACCATGAGAACCATCCAAATGCAAAATCTGCATTTGAGCGAATCGGCCCACAGGTTGACAGCCAAACACCCTGGATTAATCCCTAGTCGACCCAGCAGGCTCGGGTCGACCTCAAAAATCGGCCGGTTCGGTTATTCCCCTCTCCCAATTCGCTGTTTTGAACATTTTTGCATATTTATTTATTTAATTTTCAATTATATATATATATATAAATATATATATATTTCTCTGCGCAACCCATTTCACTCAATTAAGTATACTTTAATTTGGGAATTTTTCGTGAAACTTCGCGAGGCCATATCTTGGTCATACGGACTCCGATTCTCGAAAACTCAGACTCTATTTCGCGTATTTTTCCGAGACGAACGCAATGGCATAGCCCGTGTTACTTGATTCAGAATTTAAAATTAAATTCTGTCTTGATTCTCGTCTTAACACGTTATCGAAAAATACGGGTTGTTACAAAGGGACCACGCCGTATAACATGGAACGGGTTTCCTCCCAAGAATACCAGTGCATAGAATAAACAACGCAATGCTTTTTCGAAAAATGAAGCTATTATAAGACCCATGTCCCATCACACAATGCAACGCAAGCCGGAGGATAGGGTTTTACCTTATAACAGCCAAACATGCTTGGTACGTTTAAAACAAATCATTTGATACTATAATAAGTGTATAGTGTCAAAACAATTTCCATCATAAATATCAATCATAGACGGCATAGCATCCCATGCTACTATGTTTCCATACTAGGCTCTACAATTAAAACCGCAATACACATATTGGAAATTGGATTTCCGTCATGAGTCGAGGCAAGGGGCAAGCTCCTCTCCGCGTTCGAGACGCTCTAGCAAATGCCTCGGGACTACACACTCTGGGCAACCCCGGATGCGGCTGGGCCGGTCCTCACTTACGTTAGAGGATTAATTATGCCTGAACACACGTTTCCCGGTCCTTATAGACCTATAATCGCGGCGTCTCATTCCAACAACCACAAAGGTGAAAAGTATATAAATGTCAGGGCTGGTAAGTCACTGACACCACCATAGCTAGAAAGAAACGTCGTGCTCTCCCAGCGGTCCGTATCCCGTTTTTAACTCATACCGAGGTGTGAGGCTCGCGAATTCACGCTATACACAAAGCTACGCCACAAAGGTCGTTCTTTGATCATCAACCACAAGACTTTGCTTTTCAACAGAAGCCTTGATCCATGCAGCTCAGTATGCCACACAGGCAATTCATGCCATGCGATTGATATCTATCGATATATAACCTCTAAGCTCGTACATCTCAGAGAAGGGCGTTAAGCAAGAGAATAAATTCTCCGCCGCCAAACAGATATATATTTAACAGAAATCAATCAACACAGAATAAAATCCAATGTCAGACACACAATCCATTTACAAGTTCGTTCTGGGTCTAAACGAAACCGGGGGCACTTTCCTCGCATATCCATCGATCTCCAAGTACGTCTGGACGACCACCAACTGATTCCCTCATCTTGGGTGTACAGCCCAATCAAGATCATCAGTAATCACCCAAACGATGTGAAGACTTCCGGTCTTCAACCACCGTCTTCATCTTCGACTTACCGTCGAATCGTGTGAAGACCAGCAACTTCCCCGTAAAGGAAAGCGGCGGATAGTTCGAGAACAAACCACAACAGAACGCATACAGAAGAACATTTCACTATATATAACAACAGTGCATCAGATTACAAGAATATTCAGAGTATAAAAGAATATTACACAGAAATATCAGAGATTTAAATTACATTTAAATACATAGCAGCGGAAAATAATACAATACACAACTAGAAGGAGATATACGGATACAAAGCTTTCCGGATATCGTTCCAACTGTAAACCAGGATCCTGTGAATATAAATCTGCAAAACCAAACTACTAGCTGCCCGTGTCAAAATAGGGGCACCCAGAGTTTAGGTTAAAACAATAAACTCCAGGTCAGTCATGGGACTGGTGTGAGAACTAAAACAGTTAATCTTTATTTTAAATCATTAGGTAAATCAAGGGACCACGCCGTATAACACGGAACGGGTTTCCTCCCAAGAATAACAGTGCATAAAACAAACAGCGCAATGCTAAATGAAGAAAAATGAAGCTGTTATAAGACCCAGGTCTCATCACACAATGCAACGCAGCCGAGGATAGGGTTTTCCCTTATAACAGCCAAAGAATGCTTGATATGTTTAAAACAAATCGTTTGATACTATTATAAGTGCATAGTATATAAAACAACTTCAAATCATAAGTATCAATCATAGGCGGCATAAGCGCCCCATCCCACTATGTCGCCATATATAGGATTACAATTAAAACCGCAAATGTCACGTATTTGGAAATTGGATTTCCGTCTATGAACCGAGGCAAAAGATAGTCCTCAACCGATTCGAGACGCTCTAGTCCGTGTCTCAGGACCCAGACACAGGTGGGCCCTTGGATCCTCAGGGCCGGTCCACCGATGTGGATTAAAATGCCTGAACATGCGTCTCCCCACCCTATGGGGTGTAAGTCTGGTCCGTCAGCCGACCAGAAGCATCGGCCGAAACCGATATAACCGAGGCGCCTCGCAACAGCAACAACCACATAAGTCAAACTCGTCAGGGCGTGTAAAACCACTGACGCCACTTCTAACTAGAAAGAAACGCATGCCCTCCCTGACGTCCTCTCCCGTTTTTGGTTCATACCGGGTGTGAAACACGCGAAGTAAACGTTACACAAAGCTACGCCATAAAGGCCGTGCTTTGATCATCACCACAAGACTTTGCTTTTCAACAGAAGCCTTGATCAATTGCCACTTAGGCATGCCACACAGGCAATTCACTCCATGCGTTTGATATCCATCAATATATAACCCCTGAGCTCGTACGTCTCAGAGAAGGGCGTTAAGCAAGAGAATAAATTCTCCGCCGCCAAACAGATATATATTTAATAGAGATCAATCACACGGACTAAAATCCAATGTCAGACACACAGTCCATTTACACGTCCGTTCTGGGTCTGAACGAAACCGGAGGCACCTAGTACCCCGCATATCCATCGATCTCCAAGTACGTCTGGACGATCACTAACTGTTTCCATCTTCTTGGGTGTACAGCCCAATCAAGATCATCAGTTATCACCCAAACGACGTGAAGACCTCCGGTCTTCGACCATCGTCTTCATCTTCGACTTATCGTCGTATCAGTTATTCAGAATGGGATGAACCCGGTCTTTCCGAATAACTCGCGTATATTTTTAAATAAGTGTTACACAAGCACAACATACGCCTCATTCCAATTCATTAGTCACTAACCGTAAATTAATCAAGAGAATAATTCCCCAAATATTAACCCCGAAGGCCGAAACCAACATCAGATCAATATCCAGAAAACCATTCTGCTTGGCTAACCGACAGTTAGTTTCTAAATTTCACGTTCAAATCTAATTAAAGATTTAACTATCGCCTGGAGCAAAACTGGTGATACTCCATTCTCGGTCTTTTCAATCTAATTAAAGATTCATTAAAACTCCACTTAGTTTTAATCATTATCTGGGTTAAAGAATCAGTGTCATTTAAAACACGATTCACGATAAACCCAAAATCACATTCCATTAATTATCGGGTTAAAGAACAAGTGTTATTTAAAACACTGTTCACGATAAACCCAAAAATCAATACCAATTCAATTCCAATTAAATATCATTTAGTTGGTACACTTCATTAAATCTAAATAAAAAGATTTAATCTTTTCTCAACTGGGTTCAAGAACAGTGTTAGTGAAGACACCATTCACGACAAACCCAAATCACATTCGATATTCAATACAAGGCTCTGAATAGAAAATATATCGGCTTATATTCAATATCGAATTCTACGACTAACAAATGTCGTATTGGAAATAACGATACTAATATATATCTTTCAAATTTCCATAACAACACCTGTAATATCACGAATTCCAACATCGAAATATTCCGAAGACAATTTCGATTCAAATCCACTCCAATGCAATCATTGGAAATTTTGGTTATTTTCAAAACCATTTCAAATTCAATTTATTTATTTAAAAATAAATAGAATTATAATTCTAGTTCAAAACTAGTTCATTTCGATAAAAATCTATTTTTATCTTTTCAAATATGGAGTTTTTCATCCCAAACTTTCACAAATCATTTCTTATGATTTTACACAAATTATTACTATTTTTAATAATTTTATCAAGGCCCGTACAGTCGATTTCCATTAACGGCCATCGAACTGCACTTACAGCGACCTTTTTCGAATTTGATTTGGACGTATCTCCAAATCCAACCGTTAGATTTCAAATTTCTAACATTCATTAGAAAGCTCTTTTCGATACGAACCCAACGGTTCCGGTTTTAGGAGAATCCGACGGTCGGATCTCCCGTAATGTCCGTTTGAAATAAATGGTCGAAATTCACGAACTGCCGCGGCGCGGCGCGTTCTATTCAGGCCATTATATTATATATAAAATATATATAATATATATTTCGTCGATTTCTATTCAAAACGAATTATATAAATAGTTTTAAAATCGTTTCAAAACCTATTTCAACTTCCATTTCAATTCAAAGCAAAATTGAATTCTTCCTTATAAATTCGTTTTAAAATTCATTTCTATTCAATTCAAATTTCAATTCAATTCAAATTTCAATTCAATTTGAATTCATTTTCAATTCAATTCACTTTGAATTCGTTTTCAATTCAATTCATTTCGAAATCGTTTTCAATTCAATTCATTTCGAAATCGTTTTCAATTCAATTCATTTCGAAATCGTTTTCAATTCAATTCATTTCGAAATCGTTTTCAATTCAATTCATTTCGAAATCGTTTTCAATTCAATTCATTTCGAAATCGTTTTCAATTCAATTCATTTCGAAATCGTTTTCAATTCAATTCATTTCGAAATCGTTTTCAATTCAATTCATTTCGAAATCGTTTTCAATTCAATTCATTTCGAAATCGTTTTCAATTCAATTCATTTCGAAATCGTTTTCAATTCAATTCTAAATGAATAAAATCGATATAAATATCGTTCACGTCAAAATGGCGTCAAACTAATCAACACGGCTTCATAAATTTCTATTTTCAAATATTCTATTTCAAATATTTCCTATCATCAAAAGATTTTTTATTATCAAAATATTCTTTATTTTCACGATTGGAATGAGGCCCAATCAATTACCATATAAAATTAATTATATGGATTTTCATACAACACATGTATATAATAACATTGAAAATAATCAACCATCAACCAAAGTGCACTACACTGTATAAGCATCAAATATAGATATTCAACGCTCATAACACCCTGTCAATCAATCGATCGACATATTTAATCAATCAGGATGAGTGAAATTCATATTTCATCCCAACACCCGTGTGGGGTTTCAAATAATCAAACACAGATTTTAGTTGTGCAGTTGGGCGATGTGTAAAATTTATCGTCCCAATCAATGTCATTCAAATAAGTGTACATAAACAAACCATCTGGTTTGTAAATGAATATTTATTTATTCACTTCACCATTTTCGTATTCACGTTAAAAATTATATTTTTAACGATAAAACATTTTATTTCAACCTATGAATTTCTATTCAATTCATTTATTCAATAAAATGATATTTTTATTTTTCTAACTTATTTTAGAAAATTTCGGCGGCATAACGGCACAATACTAGAAACGGGACGAGGCCTAGCCTTATCCCCGTTCTAGTGAAGGCCCACGCCATTCACACATCAATCAAATTAATTCATTTCACCACACAATTCAATTTCAATCAAATAATCCAACTAATCTATGCAACCAAACAAACAAGTCCATGGTCTGTGGACAATTGTGTCGGGTGCTACTAAGCACCGTCTGCATCCTAGTATATATATATATATAAAACTAGAAAAGAAATTGAAAGGTGAGAAATTCTCACCTATAGCTATCCTAGCTCCACGGCACTTCCTTGATAGAAAACTTCATCGCTATCGCATCTTCGTCATCTTCGTTGCCCGTAGCCACTATATATATAAAAATCGAATTTTTATTTCAAAGTTCAATATATAAAAATCGAATTTTTATTTCAAAGTTCAATATATAAAAATCGAATTTTTATTTCAAAGTTCAATATATAAAAATCGAATTTTTATTTCAAAGTTCAATATATAAAAATCGAATTTTTATTTCAAAGTTCAATATATAAAAATCGAATTTTTATTTTGCTATCATGTATACAAAAATCACTTCTTTCGCATATATATTAAAATAATCAAAAATTTCACCTTTTCTATATTAAAGATATGATCGTTTTGCTTTCAAAAATATGATCTTTTTGCTTTCAAAAATATGATCTTTTTGCTTTCAAAAATATGATCTTTTTGCTTTCAAAAATATGATCTTTTTGCTTTCAAAAATTCTAAATTCATACAATTTAAAAATCCCATTTTTACCATGATGTATTTTATATATATATATAAAAAAAAATGAATTTACTATGTTATTATATGAAAAAAAAAAACAGAAACAATGTTGTATTTAAATAAATAGATAAAACAATTACCTTCTCTGTTAAAACCTTCAGATCGCGTTTAAAGCTGCTCCGCCACTAGGGCACATCACCATCGCCACCACGGTGGTCAAAACCACCATCCGACGCCATCCCGTGCAGCGCCACCATGAACCGCACCTACGCCAGGGAGAGGGCCCCACTCGCATGCCTCTCGTCGCCAGAAACGGAGCTCGAACGTGTTGGGTTTGAGGGGAACTGGCGGTATTCGGGAGGAAGGGGAAGAGAGACGAGGGCGGAGGAGAAGGGGGTGGGTGCACCGGAGCGACGTCAAAGATGGAGGGGGATCGAGTTTCTGATTTGGGGGACATCGGCAGGGGGATTGAGGAATTATAAAATGAGGGGCCTAACTGAAGAAAAAGGGGGGGGTTATTATATATTTATATTAATATTTATTATTATTTTCTCTCTAAAAAGGTTGACTTTTATTTTGAACTCTAAACGAGGCCCAATGACTGTCTTCCATAGCTAATTACCCCCATTCCGAACACAATGGGATATGTATCGTAAGCTGATTCGATAGTTACAATCAGTTTCTGTTGAATTTACATTTTAATCACTATATTGAATTTTAAACGTACATTTCAAATTACCGGGGTCACATACTAACTCTAAAAATTCCAGAAAAATATTTTCTAGCTTCGTATTTACGATACGGTCCTAACAAAACTAGTTTCGTCGAATTCTGAGACCGTTAGAAAAATGGCCAATTTCCAGTCGATTAAAATCAACTGAAACTGGTCAAACGCATTTTCCTTTGCCACGCTCACATATTGATTCGAAAAATTATGAAATTTGAAACCTAGCAATAACTTTACATCACGGACCCAACAAAACTGGTTTCGTCGAAATCCGAGGTCATTTGCAAAATGTCCATTTTTAAGGGCCTGAATTCCATAGCGACTATTCAGAATTTTCAACTGGACATATCTTTTGATTCCCGATATGAAATCTTGATCTTTCGGATTCGTTGGAAAGATATTCCCAAAAAGATCCTATCGTTTTTGGTTTCACTAAAATCCGGATTGTTTTGCACCCGGTACATTCAATTGAAGTTTGAAATCGAATTATCGAACTACCGCGCCATTTTCAATTCTATTTATAATTACATATAATTATTTATATTCTAACGACGACGCGTATAATATATACGTTCGAATTATATTCAAAATAAATTTTTCGTCGATATTATTTAAAATAATTCATTTTAAATATTCAAAATTCGCTAAAATGGCCAAAATAAAAATTTTAAACTGGCCCAGATTTTCTGGTTGTTACAATCTTCCCCACTTAAAACTTTTCGTCCCCGAAAAGGAACAAATTCGAAATTGGTTTGATTAATCAACTCTACGCTCGATCAGGCTTCCATTCTCCAACTCTTTAGTTTCTGAGAATTTTCAAAATCTCAAAAATTTGGCTAACACCCTAAATTTTTGAAAAATTTCGCCATAACCTCCCCTGCACCGGGAGCATCGGGGAATTTCAAATAGCTTCCCCGGTCCTTCAGATCTCAAAAAGAAAAAGAAAAAGCCAAGCGGCTAGCCAATAGGCTCATAAAATCATCATCACCCAAACAAAACTGTAAATTATGTAGTAAACATGTACCTATTTGTCGGGCAAACAAATTTTATTCTCTGCTCTAGCCTCCTTGCTATGACCTGTTCAATTATATATATGTATATGCAAGCAAATGCAACCAATTTCAATACAATTCAATATTTGTTTCAATTAGGCTAAATGGCTAAAAATTAGCAAACAAATAAACAAACAACACAAACATCAATCAATTAGTAAATTAGAGTTTCAAATTCATAATTTTGATACATAATCAAAAAATCAGATTTTTGATGCCAAATCACAACAATAAGCCCTATCTAATTTTGGTTCTCACACCAGTCAATAGGAAGTATATAGATACTACACGTTCGTCACTCGAATATAAATTCTAATGATGGAGCTCCATCATCAAAATCATCTTCGGGCGATTAGAGTGTAATTCTATATCTATCCAATATATCAAAACTTCGAATACACGCTAGCTAGGCGCATACGCAAAAATCTTTATATTTTGGATTGTCCTAATCAATATAAAATAATCAAATACGAATAATTGATTTAAATTTTCAAAACAAAATTTGTTTTCATGTTAAAAATATACTCTTCATGCTCGTTCTAGGATACTACTGATCCCATCTCTAACGAGTCATCCTAATTGGATATTACTAATCCAATATCTGATGAATTCTTTCGTATGGTTCTAATGTGTCTTGTTCTCTGAGCTTTGTAAACCAAAGCTCTGATACCAACTGTGAAGACCAGCAACTTCCCCGTAAAGGAAAGCGGCGGATAGTTCGAGAACAAACCACAACAGAACGCATACAGAAGAACATTTCACTATATATAACAACAGTGCATCAGATTACAAGAATATTCAGAGTATAAAAGAATATTACACAGAAATATCAGAGATTTAAATTACATTTAAATACATAGCAGCGGAAAATAATACAATACACAACTAGAAAGAGATATACGGATACAAAGCTTTCCGGATATCGTTCCAACTGTAAACCAGGATCCTGTGAATATAAATCTGCAAAACCAAACTACTAGCTGCCCGTGTCAAAATAGGGGCACCCAGAGTTTAGGTTAAAACAATAAACTCCAGGTCAGTCATGGGACTGGTGTGAGAACTAAAACAGTTAATCTTTATTTTAAATCATTAGGTAAATCAAGGGACCACGCCGTATAACACGGAACGGGTTTCCTCCCAAGAATACCAGTGCATAAAACAAACAGCGCAATGCTAAATGAAGAAAAATGAAGCTGTTATAAGACCCAGGTCCCATCACACAATGCAACGCAGCCGAGGATAGGGTTTTCCCTTATAACAGCCAAAGAATGCTTGATACGTTTAAAACAAATCGTTTGATACTATTATAAGTGCATAGTATGTAAAACAACTTCAAATCATAAGTATCAATCATAGGCGGCATAAGCGCCCCATCCCACTATGTCGCCATATATAGGATTACAATTAAAACCGCAAATGTCACGTATTTGGAAATTGGATTTCCGTCTATGAACCGAGGCAAAAGATAGTCCTCAACCGATTCGAGACGCTCTAGTCCGTGTCTCAGGACCCAGACACAGGTGGGCCCTTGGATCCTCAGGGCCGGTCCACCGATGTGGATTAAAATGCCTGAACATGCGTCTCCCCACCCTATGGGGTGTAAGTCTGGTCCGTCAGCCGACCAGAAGCATCGGCCGAAACCGATATAACCGAGGCGCCTCGCAACAGCAACAACCACATAAGTCAAACTCGTCAGGGCGTGTAAAACCACTGACGCCACTTCTAACTAGAAAGAAACGCATGCCCTCCCTGACGTCCTCTCCCGTTTTTGGTTCATACCGGGTGTGAAACACGCGAAGTAAACGTTACACAAAGCTACGCCATAAAGGCCGTGCTTTGATCATCACCACAAGACTTTGCTTTTCAACAGAAGCCTTGATCAATTGCCACTTAGGCATGCCACACAGGCAATTCACTCCATGCGTTTGATATCCATCAATATATAACCCCTGAGCTCGTACGTCTCAGAGAAGGGCGTTAAGCAAGAGAATAAATTCTCCGCCGCCAAACAGATATATATTTAATAGAGATCAATCACACGGACTAAAATCCAATGTCAGACACACAGTCCATTTACACGTCCGTTCTGGGTCTGAACGAAACCGGAGGCACCTAGTACCCCGCATATCCATCGATCTCCAAGTACGTCTGGACGATCACTAACTGTTTCCATCTTCTTGGGTGTACAGCCCAATCAAGATCATCAGTTATCACCCAAACGACGTGAAGACCTCCGGTCTTTGACCATCGTCTTCATCTTCGACTTATCGTCGTATCAGTTATTCAGAATGGGATGAACCCGGTCTTTCCGAATAACTCGCGTATATTTTTAAATAAGTGTTACACAAACACAACATACGCCTCATTCCAATTCATTAGTCACTAACCGTAAATTAATCAAGAGAATAATTCCCCAAATATTAACCCCGAAGGCCGAAACCAACATCAGATCAATATCCAGAAAACCATTCTGCTTGGCTAACCGACAGTTAGTTTCTAAATTTCACGTTCAAATCTAATTAAAGATTTAACTATCGCCTGGAGCAAAACTGGTGATACTCCGTTCTCGATCTTTTCAATCTAATTAAAGATTCATTAAAACTCCACTTAGTTTTAATCATTATCTGGGTTAAAGAATCAGTGCCATTTAAAACACGATTCACGATAAACCCAAAATCACATTCCATTAATTATCGGGTTAAAGAACAAGTGTTATTTAAAACACTGTTCACGATAAACCCAAAAATCAATACCAATTCAATTCCAATTAAATATCATTTAATTGGTACACTTCATTAAATCTAAATAAAAAGATTTAATCTTTTCTCAACTGGGTTCAAGAACAGTGTTAGTGAAGACACCATTCACGACAAACCCAAATCACATTCGATATTCAATACAAGGCTCTGAATAGAAAATATATCGGCTTATATTCAATATCGAATTCTACGACTAACAAATGTCGTATTGGAAATAACGATACTAATATATATCTTTCCAATTTCCATAACAACACCTGTAATATCACGAATTCCAACATCGAAATATTCCGAAGACAATTTCGATTCAAATCCACTCCAATGCAATCATTGGAAATTTTGGTTATTTTCAAAACCATTTCAAATTCAATTTATTTATTTAAAAATAAATAGAATTATAATTCTAGTTCAAAACTAGTTCATTTCGATAAAAATCTATTTTTATCATTTCAAATATGGAGTTTTTCATCCCAAACTTTCACAAATCATTTCTTATGATTTTACACAAATTATTACTATTTTTAATAATTTTATCAAGGCCCGTACAGTCGATTTCCATTAACGGCCATCGAACTGCACTTACAGCGACCTTTTTCGAATTTGATTTGGACGTATCTCCAAATCCAACCGTTAGATTTCAAATTTCTAACATTCATTAGAAAGCTCTTTTCGATACGAACCCAACGGTTCCGGTTTTAGGAGAATCCGACGGTCGGATCTCCCGTAATGTCCGTTTGAAATAAATGGTCGAAATTCACGAACTGCCGCGGCGCGGCGCGTTCTATTCAGGCCATTATATTATATATAAAATATATATAATATATATTTCGTCGATTTCTATTCAAAACGAATTATATAAATAGTTTTAAAATCGTTTCAAAACCTATTTCAACTTCCATTTCAATTCAAAGCAAAATTGAATTCTTCCTTATAAATTCGTTTTAAAATTCATTTCTATTCAATTCAAATTTCAATTCAATTTGAATTCATTTTCAATTCAATTCACTTTGAATTCGTTTTCAATTCAATTCATTTCGAAATCGTTTTCAATTCAATTCATTTCGAAATCGTTTTCAATTCAATTCATTTCGAAATCGTTTTCAATTCAATTCATTTCGAAATCGTTTTCAATTCAATTCATTTCGAAATCGTTTTCAATTCAATTCATTTCGAAATCGTTTTCAATTCAATTCATTTCGAAATCGTTTTCAATTCAATTCATTTCGAAATCGTTTTCAATTCAATTCATTTCGAAATCGTTTTCAATTCAATTCATTTCGAAATCGTTTTCAATTCAATTCTAAATGAATAAAATCGATATAAATATCGTTCACGTCAAAACGGCGTCAAACTAATCAACACGGCTTCATAAATTTCTATTTTCAAATATTCTATTTCAAATATTTCCTATCATCAAAAGATTTGTTATTATCAAAATATTATTTATTTTCACGATTGGAATGAGGCCCAATCAATTACCATATAAAATTAATTATATGGATTTTCATACAACACATGTATATAATAACATTGAAAATAATCAACCATCAACCAAAGTGCACTACACTGTATAAGCATCAAATATAGATATTCAACGCTCATAACAGCCTGTCAATCAATCGATCGACATATTTAATCAATCAGGATGAGTGAAATTCATATTTCATCCCAACACCCGTGTGGGGTTTCAAATAATCAAACACAGATTTTAGTTGTGCAGTTGGGCGATGTGTAAAATTTATCGTCCCAATCAATGTCATTCAAATAAGTGTACATAAACAAACCATCTGGTTTGTAAATGAATATTTATTTATTCACTTCACCATTTTCGTATTCACGTTAAAAATTATATTTTTAACGATAAAACATTTTATTTCAACCTATGAATTTCTATTCAATTCATTTATTCAATAAAATGATATTTTTATTTTTCTAACTTATTTTAGAAAATTTCGGCGGCATAACGGCACGATACTAGAAACGGGACGAGGCCTAGCCTTATCCCCGGTCTAGTGAAGGCCCACGCCATTCACACATCAATCAAATCAATTCATTTCACCACACAATTCAATTTCAATCAAATAATCCAACTAGTCTATGCAACCAAACAAACAAGTCCATGGTCTGTGGACGATTGTGTCGGGTGCTACTAAGCACCGTCTGCATCCTAGTATATATATAAAACTAGAAAAGAAATTGAAAGGTGAGAAATTCTCACCTATAGCTATCCTAGCTCCACGGCACTTCCTTGATAGAAAACTTCATCGCTATCGCATCTTCGTCATCTTCGTTGCCCGTAGCCACTATATATATAAAAATCGAATTTTTATTTCAAAGTTCAATATATAAAAATCGAATTTTTATTTCAAAGTTCAATATATAAAAATCGAATTTTTATTTCAAAGTTCAATATATAAAAATCGAATTTTTATTTCAAAGTTCAATATATAAAAATCGAATTTTTATTTCAAAGTTCAATATATAAAAATCGAATTTTTATTTCAAAGTTCAATATATAAAAATCGAATTTTTATTTTGCTATCATGTATACAAAAATCACTTCTTTCGCATATATATTAAAATAATCAAAAATTTCACCTTTTCTATATTAAAGATATGATCGTTTTGCTTTCAAAAATATGATCTTTTTGCTTTCAAAAATATGATCTTTTTGCTTTCAAAAATATGATCTTTTTGCTTTCAAAAATTCTAACTTCATACAATTTAAAAATCCCATTTTTACCATGATGTATTATATATATATATATATAAAAAAATGAATTTACTATGTTATTATATGAAAAAAAAAACAGAAACAATGTTGTATTTAAATAAATAGATAAAACAATTACCTTCTCTGTTAAAACCTTCAGATCGCGTTTAAAGCTGCTCCGCCACTAGGGCACATCACCATCGCCACCACGGTGGTCAAAACCACCATCCGACGCCATCCCGTGCAGCGCCACCATGAACCGCACCTACGCCAGGGAGAGGGCCCCACTCGCATGCCTCTCGTCGCCAGAAACGGAGCTCGAACGTGTTGGGTTTGAGGGGAACTGGCGGTATTCGGGAGGAAGGGGAAGAGAGACGAGGGCGGAGGAGAAGGGGGTGGGTCACCGGAGCGACGTCAAAGATGGAGGGGGATCGAGTTTCTGATTTGGGGGACATCGGCAGGGGGATTGAGGAATTATAAAATGAGGGGCCTAACTGAAGAAAAAGGGGGGGGTTATTATATATTTATATTAATATTTATTATTATTTTCTCTCTAAAAAGGTTGACTTTTATTTTGAACTCTAAACGAGGCCCAATGACTGTCTTCCATAGCTAATTACCCCCATTCCGAACACAATGGGATATGTATCGTAAGCTGATTCGATAGTTACAATCAGTTTCCGTTGAATTTACATTTAAATCACTATATTGAATTTTAAACGTACATTTCAAATTACCGGGGTCACATACTAACTCTAAAAATTCCAGAAAAATATTTTCTAGCTTCGTATTTACGATACGGTCCTAACAAAACTAGTTTCGTCGAATTCTGAGACCGTTAGAAAAATGGCCAATTTCCAGTCGATTAAAATCAACTGAAACTAGTCAAACGCGTTTTCCTTTGCCACGCTCACATATTGATTCGAAAAATTATGAAATTTGAAACCTAGCAATAACTTTACATCACGGACCCAACAAAACTGATTTCGTCGAAATCCGAGGTCATTTGCAAAATGTCCATTTTTAAGGGCCTGAATTCCATAGCGACTATTCAGAATTTTCAACTGGACATATCTTTTGATTCCCGATATGAAATCTTGATCTTTCGGATTCGTTGGAAAGATATTCCCAAAAAGATCCTATCGTTTTTGGTTTCACTAAAATCCGGATTGTTTTGCACCCGGTACATTCAATTGAAGTTTGAAATCGAATTATCGAACTACCGCGCCATTTTCAATTCTATTTATAATTATATATAATTATTTATATTCTAACGACGACGCGTATAATATATACGTTCGAATTATATTCAAAATAAATTTTTCGTCGATATTATTTAAAATAATTCATTTTAAATATTCAAAATTCGCTAAAATGGCCAAAATAAAAATTTTAAACTGGCCCAGATTTTCGGGTTGTTACAAATCGGTTATTCAGAATGGGTATAAACCTGGCCTTTCCGAACAACCCGCGTTTATTAAGAACAAATGTTACGCAAAGACAACATACGCCTCATTCTAATTCATTAGCCACTAACCGTAAATCAGTAAGAGAGCAATTCCCCAAATATTAACCCCAAAGGCCGAAACCAACATCAGATCAATATCCAGGAAACCATTCTTCTTAATTAACCTTCAGCTAGTTTCTAAATTTCAATTCTTAGGGAAAGGTTCCCATTAATTTTATCCAAGATAAATCCTTTAAAATTTATCCTTTAATCTTCCTTTGGATGTCATTTCAAACCAAATTACGGTTTTTCAAACTAGTCGAGATTAGCGAACCACATCGAAGTAATTATTTATTTTATTTCCCAATCCCTACCTATTCATCCCATGAAGCAAAACTGGTAATACTCCATATCTAACACCATGGTGTTATCGGTAAACTTAATTACCATTTCACGTTCAAATCTAATTAAAGATTTAACTATCGCTTTGGAGCAAAACTGGTGATACTCCATTCTCGCTCACCTTCTAAATTTGATAATTTAGATTACAAATTCAGATTTCAATCTAATTGCAGATTCATTAAAACTCCTTTTTCTGGGTTAAAGAACTAATGTTATTTAAAACACAGTTCACGACAAACCCAAATCACATTCTATTTACTATCGGGTTAAAGAACAAATGTTATTTAAAACACTGTTCACGATAAACCCATAAATCAATTTTATTTGAAACCCATTTCAAATCCAATTTATTTATTTAAAAATAAATGGGTTTTAATTTCAATTCAAAACTAGTTCATTTCGATAAAAATCTATTTTTATCTTTTCAAGTATGGAGTTTTTCATCCCAAATTATTTTTTATGATTTTACCCAAATTATTACTATTTTTAATAATTTTATCAAGGCCCGTACAGTCGATTTCCAACAACGGCCATCGAACTGCACTTACAGCGACCTTTTTCAAATTTGATTTGGACGTATCTCCAAATCCAACCGTTAGATTTCAAATTTCTAATATTCGTTAGAAAGCTCTTTTTGATACGAACCCAACGGTTCCGGTTTTAGGAGAATCCGACGGTCAGATCTCCCGTGATGTCCGTTCGAAGTTAATGGTCGAAATTCGCGAACTGCCGCGGCGGGGCGCGTTTTATCCAGGCCACTATATTATATATATATATAATATATATTTCGTCGATTTGTACTTAAAAGGAATTTTATAAATAGTTTTAAATTCGTTTCAAAAACAATTTCAACTTCCATTTCAATTTAAATCAAAATTGAATTTTTCCTTATAAATTCGTTTTAGAATTCATTTCTATTCAATTCAAATTTCAATTCAATTTGAATTCATTTCAATTCGTTTTCAATTCAATTCGAATTCATTTTCTATTCAATTCAAATTGGTTTTCTATTCGATTCAATTCAAATTGGTTTTCTATTCGATTCAATTCAAATTGGTTTATATATTCAATTTAATTCAAATTTCATTTCAAAATATTCGATTTCGAAATCACTTTTCAATATTCATTTTAAAATGAATAAAATCGATATAAATATCGTTCACATTAAAATGGCGTCAATCTAATCAACACGGCTTCATATATTTCTATTTTCAAATATTCTATTCAACAAATGAATATTTATTTTGGTCAACACACGACTAATCTCAACGAATGAGTATTGTCCACATGTGACTATTTTTGTTATTTAATATATTTTATAAAAATTATGGTATCTATCATTTGATATCAAATCAGACTCCAACCGTAAATTAGTAAGAGAACGATTCCCTAAATATCAACCCCGAAGACCGAAACCAACATCAGATCAATATCTAGGAGACGACTCATCTTATCTATCTTCCAGTTAATTTCTAATTTCATATATGATAAAGATGTCAATTTTATTGTTAAAATATTTCATTCAACACATGACTAATCTCAACGGATGAGTACTGTCAACACATGAACCTTTATTTTATATTGATAAAGATGTAAATTTTATTATTAAAATATTTCGTTCAACACATGACTAATCTCAACGGATGAGTACTGTCAACACATGAACCTTTATTTTATATTATTCTTTATTTTCTAAATTGGAATGAGGCCCAATCAATCACCGTATAATGTTAATTATATGGATTTTCATACATCACACGTATATAATAGCATTGAAAAATAATCAACCATCAACCAAAGTGCACTACACTATATAAGCATCAAATATAGATATATAACGCTTATAACAGCCTGTCAATCAATCGATCGACATATTTAACCAATCAGGATGAGTGAACTTCAAATTTCATCCCAACACCCGTGTGGGGTTTCAAACATTCAAACACAGATTTTAGTTATGCAGTTGGGCGATGTGTAAAATTTATCGTCCCAATCAATGTCCTTCAAATAGGTGTACATAAACAAACCGTCCGGTTTGTAAATGAATATTTTATTTTATTCACTTCCACGTTAAAATTATATTTTTAACGATAAAATATTTTATTTCAACACATGACTTTCTATTCAGTTCATTTACACAATAAAAATGATATTTTTATTTTTCTAATATATTTTAGGAAATTTCGGCGGCATAACGGCACAATACTAGAAACGGGACGAGGCCTAGCCTTATCCCCGGTCTAGTGAAGGCCCACGCCATTCACACATCAATAAAATCCATTCATTTCACCAAACAATTCAATTCAAACCAAATAAACTAACCAACTACACAACCAAACAATTTAACAAACAACCCATCCATGGTCTGTGGATGACGGGTGTCGGGTGCTACTAAACACCGTCTGCATCCTAGTATATATATATATATATATATATATATATATATATATATATAACTAGAAAAGAAATTGAAGAGTGAGAAATTCTCGCCAAAGCTATCCTAACTCCTTGACTCTTCTTTGATAGAAATCTTCATCGTCCCCGCCTCTTTATCACCTTCGTTGCCCGTATTCTCTACATATGTAAAAATCGAATTTTTACTTCGCTATTCAATATATAAAAATCGAATTTTTACTTCGCTATTCAATATATAAAAATCGATTTTTTACTTCGCTATTCAATATATAAAAATTGAATTTTTACTTCGTTAATTTATATGTAAAAATTATATTTTTATCGCTACCTCATAATGGAAATCTAATTTTTCTTCACCTTCTTATATGGAAAAATCTAATTTTTACTTCAATAAAAGTTCTATTTTTACAATGCCACTATATAGATAAAAATTCCATTTTTATCACACTATTCTACATAAAAAGATTTCACCCTTTCAAATATAGATTTCGCCTTTTCAATTTTAAAGATATCGTCTTTTTCAAATTCATCATTATAAAAATCACAATTTTATTTTGCTACACATATAAAGATGATAATTCTAATATTCCTATCATGTAAAAATTATATTTTTAATTCTCTACATAAACAAAAATCATATTTTTACATCTTCTATATAGTAAAGATTATATTTTTAATACTTTAAAAATATAAAAATCATATTTTTATTTCACTTTCATATTGCTATTTTTATTTTAAAGACCATGCCCTTTCTATTTTAAAAATCCTAACTTAACTAATTTAAAAATCCAATCTTTTCTATTCGAAAAATCTAATCTTTTCTATTCGAAAAATCTAATCTTCTATTAGAAAAATCTATTCTATTAGCTAAAAAACAGATTAAACTAGCAAAAATATTTAAAATAGATTAACCCAAAACAAAATAAATAAATAAAATAAAAAAAAAAGATGGAAGCTTACAGTGGATGGGGGAGAAGAGGGATCGGAGGGGGGGCTGGAGTTCGCCGGTGGTGGCGGGCGGAGCAGGCGAGGGGGGGCTGATGGTAATCGAACGGGGGGGGGGGGGGGGGGGTGCGGTCAACTCGATCGAGGGGGGGTTTCTCGATCTGACGAGGGGGGAGAGGCTTCGTATGGCGGCGCGATCCATCGGGGGGGTCTCTCGTGGCGGGCGCGCCACCTGGGGGAGCGCGATACGGTGGCGGCGGCGGTTAATCCCCCGTCACCCCCTTTCTTCATTTTTTTTTTCGTTTTTCTGATTTAGGTTTTAATGGGGGAGGGGGGGCCAGAGTGAATATAGAGGGGAGAGAGAAAGTTTTAATTTTTAATTTATTTAATTATTTTATTTTCACCAAAAAGCAACTTTTATTTTCGACCTCAAAACGAGGCCCACCGCCTGTCGTCCATAGCGTTTTACCCCCATTCTGAACACAACGGGATATGTATCGTAGGTTGATTCGATCGTTTCAATCAGTTTCCTATAAAATCAACATATAGCTCTATATATTGAATTTAAACGCGCATTTCAATTTACCGGGGTCACATACTAACTCTATAAATTCCAGAAAAATATTTTCTAGCTTCGTATTGACGGTACGGTCCTAACAAAACTAGTTTCGCCGAATTCTGAGACAGTTTGAAAAATGGCCAATTTCCAGTCGATTAAAATCAACTAAAACTGGTCAAACGCGTTTTCCTTTGCCACGCTCACATATTGATTCGAAAAAATATGAAATTTGGAATCTAGCAATAATTTGACATCACGGATCCAACAAAAGTGTTTTCGTCGAAATCCGAGGTCGTTTGCAATATTCCCATATTTAAGGGCCTGAATTCCATAACGACTATTCAGAATTTTCAACTGGACATATCTTTTGATTCCCGCTATGAAATTTCGATTCTTCGGATTCGTTGGAAAGATATTCCCAATTAGATCCTAATGTTTTTGGTTTCTTTAAAATTCGGATTGTTTTGCACCCGGTACATTCAATTGAAGTTTGAAATCGAATTATCGAACTACCGCGCCATTTTCAATTCTATTTATAATTTAAAATAAATATTTATATTCTAATGACGACGTATATAAATATATACTTTCGAATTATATTCAAAATAATTTTTTCATCAATATTATTTAAAATAATATATTTTAAATATTCAAAATTCGCTAAAATTGCCAAAATAAAAATTTTAAACTAGCCCAGATTTTCCGGGTAGTTACACGTGGCGTTTGGTTTAGTCTAGTTGGTGAGAACTTCTCACTTTAAATCTTTTTTTCTAGTTAAAATATATACTAGGATGCAGACGGTGCTTAGCAGCACCCGACACCCGTCGTCCACAGACCATGGACGACTTGTATGCTTGTTTGATGTGTTGTGAAATTTGTTTGTGATGTTGATGTGAAATAGATAATAAAACATTAATGTGTTGAAATAAAATAATTATCGTTAAAAATATAATTTTTAATGTGAATGTGAATAATTAAATATTCATTTACAAATCAGACGATTTGTTTATGTACACCTATTTGAAGGATATTGATTGGGACGATAAATTTTACACATCGCCCAACCGCACAAATAATATTTATTGTTTGTGGATTGAAACCCCACACGGGTTTTGGGATGATATTTGACATACACTAATCCCAATTATTTAGTTGTATGTCGATCGATTGGTCGACAGACTATGTAAGCGTTAATTATTTATATTTAATGCTTATGCAGTTGTGTGGTGCACTTTGGATGATGGTTGATTATTTATCGTTGCTATTTATATACATGTGTTGTATGGAAACCATATAATTAACATTATATGGTAATTGATTGGGCCTCAATCGAAATGGGAAAATAAAGAATATCATAATATAAAGATTCATGTGTTGAATAGAATAAATAGTCATATGTTGACGATGCTCATGTGTTGAGAATATTCGTGTTGAAACTTGTCATGTGTTGAGTAAAATATTTTAACAATAAAATTTACATCTTTATCATTTAGATTAGAAACTAACTGGAAACTAAATAAGATGAGTGGTTTCCTGGGTATGGATCTGATGTTGGTTTCGGCCTTCAGGGTTAATACTTAGGGAATCATTCTCTTACTAATTTACGGTTGGAGTCTGATTAAAAATCAAACGATAGATACCATAATTTTATAAAATATATTAAATAACAAAAAAAATAGTCATATGTTGACAGTGCTCAAGTGTTGAGAATATTTATGTGTTGAAAGAAATATAGATTCATGTGTTGAATAGAATAAATATTCATTTGTTGAATAGAATAGCAAAGTTATTAAAATACATAAAGCCGTGTTGATTAGAGTTGCGCTATTTTGACGCGAACGATATTTATATCGATTATATTCGTTTTTATAATAATTATAGAAAAGGAAGTGATTTCAAAATATAACGTTTTGAAAATATTATCATTTGCATATTGATGATGTGGAATATTCAATTTTGATTCAAAATTGAATATGAAGTTGAAATCATTTCGAAAACGAATTTAAAACGATTTATAAAATATGTTTTGAATTGAAATCGACGAAATATATATTATATATATAATGGCCTGAATAGAATGCGCCGCACCGCGACAGTTCGTGAATTTCGACCATTGACTTCGAATTGATGTTACGGTAGATCCGACCGTCGGATTCTCCTAAAACTGGAACCATTGGGTTCATACTGAAAAGAGCTTTCCAATGAATATTAGAAATTTTTAATCTAACGGTTGGATTTGGAATTATGTCCAAATCGAATTTGGAAAAGGTCGTTGTAAGTGCAGTTCGGTGGCCGTTATTGAAAACCGACTGTACGGGCCTTGATAAAATTACTAAAAATATCAATAATTTGTGCAAAATCATAAGAAATGATTTTTGAAGAACTGGGATGAAAAATTCCACATTTGAAAGGATAAAAATAGATTTTTATCGAAATGAACTAGTTTTGAACTAGAATTAAAATCCAATTATTTTTAAATAAATAAATAAAGTGGATTTGAAGTAGTTTTGAAAATAATCAGAATTTTCAATATACGAATTGGAATGGATTCGAATCGAAGTTATCTTCGGAATATTTCGATGTCGGATTTCGTGATTATATAGATATGGTTGTGGAAATTTGAAAGATATATTTATATCGTTATCTCCAATACGATATTTGTTGATTTTAGAATTTGATATTGAATATAAGCCGGTATATTTTCTATTCAGAGCCTTGTATTTAATATCAAATGTGATTTGGGTTTGTCGTGAATGGTGTCTTCATTAACACTATTCTTGAACCCAATCGAGAAAAGATTAAACCTTTCTATTTAGATTTAATGAAGTGTACCAATTAAATAATATTTAATTGGAATTGAATTTGAAAGTGATTTTGGGTTTATCGTGAATCGTGTATTAGGTGACATTGATTCCTTAACCCAGTTAAAGACAGGATATTGATTTTTGAGAAGATTAAAACTAAGTAGAGTTTTAATGAATCTGTAATTTGATTGAAATGTGAATTGAAAATTAAAATTATCAAATTTGGAAAGTGATCGAGAATGGAGTATCACCAGTTTTTCTCCAAAGCGATAGTTAAATCTTTGATTAGATTTGAACGTGAAATGGTAATTAATATTTACCGATAACACCGTTGTGTTAGATATGGAGTATTGCCAATTTTGCTCCATGGGATGAATAGGTTGGAATTGGGACATAAAATAAATAATTACTTCGGTGTGGTTCGCTAATCCCGACTAGTTTGGAAAACCATAATATGGTTTGAAATGATATCCAAAGGAAGATTAAAGAATAAATTTAGAAGAATTTATCTTTGATAAAATTAATGGGAACCTTTCCCTAAGAATGTGAAATTTTGAATAAAAGAATATTCTGAATTGGAATGAGGCGTATGTTGTGTTTGTGTAACACGTGTTATTATATACACGGGTTATTCGGAAAGGCCGGGTTTATACCCATTCTGAATAACTGATTTGACGATAAGTCGAAGATTGTGACGAAAAGGAATTTCGCTCGGTCCGAACCGGTCGCTAAACCGATCCAGACCATTCGAAACGCCCTATCGTTTGAGAACAAGACAAATCAGAATGCATACTGAAGAACATTTCACTGTATGTTACAACAATGCATCAGATTACAAGAATATACAGAGTATAAATGAATATTACACAGAAATATCAGAGATTTAAATTACATTTAAATACATAGCAGCGGAAAATAATACAATACACAACTAGAAGTAGATATACGGATACAAAGCTTTCCGGATATCGTTCCAGCTGTAAACCAGGATCCTGTGAATATAAATCTGCAAAACCAAAACTACTAGCTGCCCGTGTCAAAATAGGGGCACCCAGAGTTTAGGTCAAAACAATAAACTCCAGGTCAGTCATGGGACTGGTGTGAGAACGAAAACAGTTATTTATCTTTATTTTCAAAGTTTGGTAAATCAAGGGACCACGCCGTATAACACGGAACGGGTTTCCTCCCAAGAATACCAGTGCATAAAACAAACAGCGCAATGCTAAATAAAGAAAAATGAAGCTGTTATAAGACCCAGGTCCTATCACACAATGCAACGCAAGCCGGGGGATAGGGTTTTCCCTTATAACAGCCAAAGAATGCTTGATACGTTTAAAAAAAATCATTTGATACTATTATAAGTGCATAGTGTATAAAACAACTTCAAATCATAAGTATCAATCATAGGCGACATGAGCGTCCCATGCCACTATGTCGCCATATATAGGTTTACAAATAAAACTGCAAATGTCACGTATTTGGAAATTGGATTTCCATCTATGAACCGAGGCAAAAGATAGTCCTCAACCGATTTCGTGACTCTCTAGCCCGAGCCACCGGAACAGCCGCAACTGCCCCTTGGAGCGACAGGGTCGGTCCACCGATGTGGATTATAGTGCCTGAACAATACGTTTCCCCGCCCTTTGGGGCGTAAATGAGCCAACGAATGACTCCATCGGACCCGGATCGTCCGATCAAACCGAGGCACCTCGCAACAGCAACAACCACACAGGTGAAAAGTATATAAATGTCAGGGCTGGTAGGTCACTGACACCACCCTAGCTAGAAAGAAACGCATGCCCTCCCTGAGGTCCTCTCCCGTTTTTGGTTCACAACCGGGGTGCGAGGCTCGCGAATTCACGTTACACAAAGTTGTGCCACACAGGCTGTGCTTTGATCATCACCACAAGACTTTGCTTTTCAATAGAAGCCTCGATCAATTGCCACTTAGTCATGCCACACAGGCAATTCACTCCATGCGTTTGATATCCATCAATATATAACCCCTGAGCTCGTACGTCTCAGAGAAGGGCGTTAAGCAAGAGAATAAATTCTCCGCCGCCAAACAAATATATATTTAATAGAGATCAATCACACGGACTAAAATCCAATGTCAGACACACAGTCCATTTACAAGTCCGTTCTGGGGCTGAACGAAACCGGAGGCACCTAGTACCTCGCATATCCATCGATCTCCAAGTACGTCTGGACGATCACCAACTGTTTCCATCTTCTTGGGTGTACAGCCCAATCAAGATCATCAGTTATCACCCAAACGACGTGAAGACTTCTGGTCTTCGACCACCGTCTTCATCTTCGACACCACGTCGAATCAGTTATTCAGAATGGGATAAACCTGGTCTTTCTGAATAACTCGCGTATATATTATAAAAGTGTTACACAAACACAACACACGCCTCATTCCAATTCAGAATATTCTTTTATTCAAATATTCCTATACTTTGGGAAAAGTTCCCATTAATTTTATCCAAGATAAATTCTTTAAATTTATTCTTTAATCTCCTTTGAATATCAATTCAAACTAGTCGGGATTAGCGAACCACACCGAAGTAATCATTTATTTTATTTCCCAATCCCAACCTATACATCCCATGAAGTAAAACTGGTAATACTTCATATCTAACACCAGTGTTATCGGTAAATTCAATTACCATTTCACGTTCAAATCTAATTAAAGATTTAACCATCGCCTGGAGCAAAACTGGTGATACTCCATTATCGATCATCTCAATCTAATTAAAGATTCATTAAAACTCCACTTAGTTTTAATCTTTAACTGGGTTAAAGAATCAGTGTCATTTAAAACACGGTTCACGATAAACCCAAAATCACATTCCATTAATTATCGGGTTAAAGAACAAGTGTTATTTAAAACACTGTTCACGATAAACCCAAAAATCAATACCAATTCAATTTCAATTAAATATCGTTTAATTGGTACACTTCATTAAATCTAAATAAAAAGATTTAATCTTTTCACAACTAGGTTCAAGAACAGTGTTAGTGAAGACACCATTCGCGACAATCTCAAATCACATTTGATATTCAATACAAGGCTCTGAATAGAAAATATATCGGCTTATATTCAATATCAAATTCTACGACTAACAAATGTCGTATTGGAAATAACGATATAAATATATATCTTTCAAATTTCCATAACAACATGTATAATCACGAATTCCAACATCGAAATATTCCGAAGACAATTTCGATTCAAATCCACTCCAATGCAATCATTGGAAATTTTGGTTATTTTCAAAACCCTTTTCAAATTCAATTTATTTATTTAAAAATAAATAGAATTATAATTCTAGTTCAAAACTAGTTCATTTCGATAAAAACTATTTTTATCTTTTCAAATATGGAGTTTTTCATCCCAAATCTTCATAAATCATTTCTTATGAATTTACACAAATTATTACTATTTTTAATAATTTTATCAAGGCCCGTACAGTCGATTTCCATCAATGGCCATCGAACTGCACTTATAGCGACCTTTTTCAAATTTGATTTGGATATAATTCCAAATCTAACCGTTAGATTTCTAATTTCTAATATTCGTTAGAAAGCTCTTTTCGATACGAACCCAGCGGTTCCGGTTTTAGGAGAATCCGACGGTCGGATCTCCCGTAATGTCCGTTTGAAATAAATGGTCGAAATTCACGAACTGCCGCGGCGCGGCGCGTTCTATTCAGGCCATTATATTATATATATAATATATATAATATATACTTCGTCGATTTCTATTTAAAACGAATTTTATAAATAGTTTTGAATTCGTTTCAAAAACATTTTCAACTTCCATTTCGAAATCGTTTTCAATTCAATTCATTTCGAAATCGTTTTCAATTCAATTCATTTCGAAATCGTTTTCAATTCAATTCATTTCGAAATCGTTTTCAATTCAATTCATTTCGAAATCGTTTTCAATTCAATTCATTTCGAAATCGTTTTCAATTCAATTCATTTCGAAATCGTTTTCAATTCAATTCATTTCCAAATCGTTTTCAATTCAATTCTTTTCGAAATCGTTTTCAATTCAATTCATTTCGAAATCGTTTTCAATTCAATTCATTTCGAAATCGTTTTCAATCGATATAAATATCGTTCACGTCAAAATGGCGTCAATCTAATCATCACGGCTTCACATATTTCTATTTTCAAATATTCTATTTCAAATATTTCCTATTATCAAAATATTTGTTATTATCAAAATATTCTTTATTTTCACGATTGGAATGAGGCCCAATCAATTACCATATAAAGTTAATTATATGGATTTTCATACAACACATGTATATAATAGCAACGATAAATAATCAACCATCAAACAAAGTGCACTACACTGTATAAGCATCAAATATAGATATCTAATGCTTATAACATCCTGTCAATCAATCGATTGACATATTTAATCAATCAGGATGAGTGAACTTCAAATTTCATCCCAACACCCGTGTGGGGTTTCAAACAATCAAACACAGATTTTTATTCATGCAGTTGGGCGATGTGTAAAATTTATCGTCCCAATCAATGTCATTCAAATAGGTGTACATAAACAAACCGTCCGGTTTATAAATGAATATTTTATTTTATTCACTTCACGTTAAAAATTATATTTTTAACGACAAAACATTTTATTTCAACATATGAATTTCTATTCAATTCATTCTTTAAATAAAATGATATTTTTATTTTTCTAACTCATTTAGAAAATTTCAGCAGCATAACGGCACGATACTAGAAACGGGACAAGGCCTAGCCTTATCCCCGGTCTAGTGAAAGCCCGCGCCATTTACACATCAATCAAATCAATTTCATTTTGCAAACCACAAAATTTGGAGTAAGAGTCTAACCTAGCCTTACTCCTTCGCCTTATAACGGCGCACGTCTAATCCTAACCAATTTGTCGATTCGATTTTTCACACCACAAACCGCATTCAAACCAATATCGCAATCAATCACCAAACAGCCAAACAAACTAGTCCATGGTCTGTGGACGATTGTGTCGGGTGCTACTAAACACCGTCTGCATCCTAGTATATATATATAACTAGAAAAGAAATTGAAAGGTGAGAAATTCTCACATATAGCTATCCTAGCTCCACGGCACTTCATTTGCAGAAGTCTTCGTCGTTTCGCCTTTTTGTCACCTTAGTTGCCCGTATTCACTACATATGTGAAAAAAATCGAATTTTTACTTCGCTATTCAATATATAAAAATCGAATGTTTATTTCAAAGTTCAATATATAAGAATCGAATTTTTATTTCAAAGTTCAATATATAAAAATCGAATTTTTATTTCAAAGTTCAATATATAAAAGTCGAATTTTTATTTCAAAGTTCAATATATAAAAATCGAATTTTTATTTCAAAGTTCAATATATAAAAATCGAATTTTTTATTAATATAGATTCCGCCTTTTCCATTTCAAAGATCTAATCTTTTCTTTTACTTTTTAAAGTTTAAATCTTTTACCTTTCAAAATTCAAATCTTTTACCTTTTAAAAATTCAAATCTTTTAAAACCTTTTTAAAATTCAAATCTTTTAAAACCTTTTTTAAAAAAAAAAGAATCAGTTTTAAATCTTTAGAAAAAATCTGTTTTAACCTTTTAATTAAAATCAGTTTTAAAATTCTTTTTTTTAAAAAAAAAATCAGTTTTTATTTGCCATAAAAAACAATTTTTAAATCACTAAAATCGAAATTAGTTTTAACGAATTAATAAAAATAAAATACAATAAAATACTTACAGTAAAAGGGAAGAGAGGGGGAAAGCTATGCGGCTTCGTCGGAGCTTGGGGTCGCGATGGAGGCATGCTTGCGGAGGGGGAAAATCGATGGGGGTTCGTGGTTTCGTGGGTGGCTGAGGGTCTTCGACTGAGTGAGGGGAGAGAAGGAGGGCAGTGGTGGGGGGGGAGAGATCGACGGAGGAGGCAGCGATGGGGGGGGGGGGGGCGCGGTCTGGAGGTGGGGGTGGCGCGCCTTGGACGACGGCGGCGGTGGTTGAGGTCGCGCCTCCTTCATCGTTCGATTTCCTTTTTTTTTATATAAATCTGAAGAATGAATTCGAACGGGGGGACCTGGGTAATAGGGAAGGAAAGGTTTTAATTTTTTTTTTTATTAATTAATTATTTTAAGTTGACATTTACATACGACCTCGAAACGAGGCCCACCGCCTGTCGCCCATAGCGTTTTACCCCCACCCCGAACACAATGGGATAAGTATCGTGAGCTGATTCGATCGTTTCAATCAGTTTCCGTTTAATTTACATTTAAATCACTATATTGAATTTTAAACGTACATTTCAAATTACCGGGGTCACATACTAAATAGAAAAATTCCTGAAAAATATTTTCTAGCTTCGTATTGACGATACGGTCTTAACAAAACTAGTTCCGTCGAATTCTGAGATCGTTAGAAGAATGGCCATTTTCCAGTCGATTAAAATCAACTGAAACTGGTCAAACGCGTTTTCCTTTGCCACGCTCACATATTGATTCGAAAAATTATGAAATTCGAAACCTAGCAATAATTTAACAACATGGACCCAACAAAAGTGGTTTCGTCGAAATCTGAGGTCGTTTGCAAAATGTCCATTTTTAAGGGCCTGAATTCCATAGCGACTATTCAGAATATTCAACTGGACATATCTTTTGATTCCCGCTACGAACTTTCGATTTTTCGGATTCGTTGGAAAGATATTTTCAAATAGATCCTATCATTTTTGGTATCACTAAAATCCGGATTGTTTTGCACCCGGTACATTCAATTGAAGTTTGAAATCGAATTATCGAACTACCGCGCCATTGTCAATTCTATTTATAATTATATATAAATATTTATATTCTAACGACGACGCGTATAAATATATACGTTCGAATTCTATTCAAAATAAATTCCTCGACAATATTATTTAAAATAATCTATTTTAAATATTCAAAATCCGCTATAATCGCCAAAATAAAAATTTCAAACTGGCTCGCATTTTCCGGGTTGTTACAAAGATGAAGACGGTGGTTAAAGACCGGAAGTCTCCACATCGTTTGGGTGATTACTGATGATCTTTATTGGGCTGTACACCCAAGATGAGGGAATCAGTTGGTGATCGTCCAGACGTACTTGGAGATGGATGGATATGCGAGGAAAGTGCCTCCGGTTTCGTTCAGACCTAGAACAAACTTGTAAATGGCTGTGTGTCTGACATTGGACTTTATTCTGTGTTGATTGATCTCTATTAAATATACATCTGTTTGGCGGCGGAGAATTTATTCTCTTGCTTAACGCCCATCTCTGAGACGTACGAGCTCAGAGGTTGTATATCGATGGACATCAGTCGCATGGCATGAATTGCCTGAGTGGCACTCCTAAGTGGCAGATGATCAAGGCTTCTGTTGAAAAGCAAAGTCTTGTGGTTGATGATCAAAGCACGACCTGTGTGGTGTAGCTTTGTGTATAGCGTGAATTCGCGAGCCTCACACCTCGGTATGAGTCAAAAAGGGATACGGACCGTTGGGAGAACACGACGTTTCTTTCTAGCTATGGGTGATGTCAGTGACCTACCAGCCTTGACATTTATATACTTTTTACCTGTGCGGTTGTTGGAATGCGAGGCGCCACGGATATAGGTCTATTAGGACCGGGAAACGTGTGTTCAGGAATAACTAATCCTCAAAAGTTAGAGAGGACCGGCCCAACTGATTCCAAGGATTGCTGTGTGTGGTCCTGAGACATTTGCTAGAGTGTCTCGAACGGAGAGGAGCTTGCCCCTTGCCTCGACTCATGATGGAATCCAATTTCCAATACGTGACATTGCGGTTTTATTTGTAGGGCCTAGTATGGTGACATGATATATGGTACCCATGCCGCTTATGATTGATATTTATGATTGAAATTGTTTTGACACTATACACTTATAATAGTTTCAAATGATTTGTTTTAAACGTACCAAGCATGTTTGGCTATTATAAGGGAAAACCCGATCCTACGGCTTGTGTTGCATTGTGTGATGGGACCTGGGTCTTATAATAGCTTCATTTTTCCAAGACGCATTGCGCTGTTTTGTTATATGCACTATTGTTCTTGGGAGGAAACTCGTTCCGTGTTATACGGCGTGGTCCCTTGAATTACTATATTTTGAAGTAAAGTTTTAAATAACTATTTTAGTTCTCACACCAGTCACATGACTGACTTGGAGTTTATTGTTTTAACCTAAACTCTGGGTGCCCTAATTTTCGACACGGGCAGCTAGTAATTTTGGTTTTGCAGTTTTATATTCACAGGAACCTGGTTACAGCTGGAATGATACCCGGAAAGCTCTGTATCCGCGTATTACTTGTAGTTGTGTTTTGTATTGTTTTTCCGCTGCTTTGTAATTTATTGTAATCTCTGATGTGTAATATTTATTCATACTCTGTATATTCTTGTATTTTGATGGAATTGTTGTAATAAACAATGAAATGTTCTTCTGTTTGCGTTCTATTTTGTCGTGTTCTCAAGGTAATCCGAGCTTTCCTTACCAGGGATGTTACGGGCTATCACAGTTGGTATCAGAGCTTTGGTTTACAGAGCTCGAGAACAAGACACATTAGAACCAAACGAAAGAATTCATCAGAAATTGGATTAGTAATATCCAATTAGAATGACTCGTTAGAGATAGGATCAGTAGTATCCTAGAACGAGTGTGAAGAGTATATTTTTAAAATAAAACCAAATTGTTTTGAAGATTTAAACCTTATTCAACGTATTTGAATATTTTATTTATATTGATCTTGGACGATCGAGTATATAAAGATTTGGTATATACGCGTCATGAACGTATATTCGAAGTTTTAATATACTGGATAGATATAGAATCACACTCCAGTTGCCCGGGGATGATTCTGGTAATGCGCCCGCATTATCAGTATTTATGTTCGAGTGACGAAGGTGTGATATCTATATATTTCCATCAGACTGGTGTGAGAACCAAAACTTACATAGGTTTATTGTTGTGATTAGGCATCAAAAACATGATTTTCTATATAAATATCAAAATTATGAAATTGAAACTCTAATTCACTAATTGATTGCTGGTTGTGTTGTTTGGTTATTTGTTTGATAATTTTGAACCATTCAGCCTAATTGAACCGAATAGTGAATTGTATTGAAAATTTATCGCATTTGCATGCATATACATGTACTTACATTGAACAGGTCATAGCAAGGAGGCTAGAGCAGAAGAATAAAATTGTTTGCCCGACAAATAGGTACATGTTTACAAATTTATTGGGTTTGGATGATTTTATGAGCCGATTGGCTAGCCGCTTGGCTGTTTCTTTTTCTTTTTGGATTGAAGAAGGCCATGGGAGGCTATATGAAATATCCCGAAGTCCCCGGCGCAGGGGAGGTTATGGAGAAATTTTTCGAAAATTTAGGGTGTTAGCCAAATTTTTGAAAAAATTGAAAAGTTCTTAGAAACTGAAAAGTTGAAGAACTTAAGCTGTAAAGAAAGTAATGAAAGTTGAGTTGATTAGTTAAACAACTTTCGGCTTCGTTCCTTTTCGGGAACGAAAAGTTTTAAGTGGGGGATATTGTAATAACCCGGAAATTCTGAGCTAATTTAAAAAATTTATTTTGGCAATTTTAACGAATTCTGAATATTTTAAATTAATTGTCTTAAATAATAGCGACGAGAAATTTAATTTGAAGAGGAATAGAGGTATATATTTGTAATAACGCGAAAATTTGGGCTAGTTTAAAATTTTTATTTTGGCAATTTTAGCGAATTTTGATTATTTAAAATGAATTATTTTAAATAATATTGACGAGAAATTTATTTTGTATAGAATTAGAACGTATATATTATATACGTCGTCGATAGAATATAAATATTTATTTATGTTTATAAAAGGAATTGAAAATGGCGCGGTAGTTCGATAATTCGTATTCAACCTTCAATTGAACGTACCGGGTGCAAAATAAACTGGATTTTAGTGAAACCAAAAATAATGGAATCTATTTGAGAATATCTTTCCAACGAATCCGAAAAATCAAAATTTCATAGCGGGAATCAAAAGATATGTCCAGCTGAAAAATCTGAATAGTCGCTATGAAATTCAGGACCTTAAAAATAGCCATTTTGCAAACGACCTCGGATTTCGATGAAACCACTTTTGTTGGGTCCGTGATGTAAAGTTATTGCTAGGTTTCAAATTTCATAATTTTTCGAATCAATATGTGAGCGTGGCAAAGGAAAACGCGTTTGACCAGTTTTAGTTGATTTTAATCGACTGGAAAATGGCCATTTTTCAAATGGTCTCAGAATTCGACGAAACTAGTTTTGTTAGGACCGTATAGTCAATACGAAGTTAGAAAATATTTTTCTAGAATTTTTCGAGTTAGTATGTGACCCCAGTAAATTGAAATGCGCGTTCAAAATTCAATATGTAGAGTTATATGGTGATTTTAACGGAAACCGATCGAAACAGCTGAATCAGCTTACGATACATACCCATTGTGTTCGGAATGGGGGTAATTAGCTATGGACGATAGGCGGTGGGCCTCGTTTAGAGGTCAAATGAAAAAGTACCATTTTGGAACTAAATTAATTATATATATATATATATATTATAAACTATATACTCTCATTTCTCTCTCCACTCCCTCATTCTTTGTTCAAACAGAAAAAAAAAACCTAGACCAAATCGCGAACCGCCTCCCCAGGCGGCGCTACCACCGCGCTAACCCCCCCAGGCGGCGCTGCCGCCGCGCGATACCCCCCTTCCGCCGCGGCGACTACCCCCACTTTCCCTGCTGTCGATCGCGACTAACCCCCCCTTTTCCCTACTGCCGACCGCGCCTGCCCCCCCCCCCCCCCCCCCCCCCCCCCCGCGCCCTCCGACCGCCTACACCACCGCCCCGCCTATCCTCCGACCACCTACGAAGAACCCCCTCGTCAAACGCAGCAGTGAAACCCTCCCCACCTCAAAGATAAGGTAAATTTATTTAATTAAATCAGTTTCTAGATTAATTTCAGTTTTATTTTATATTGTAGAAGGATAAAAATATAATCTTTTATATTGTTGAAGAAGAAAAATGAAATCTTTATATTTGAAAAGACGAAATCTTCATAAAGAGGATAGCGGTGTAAAAAAATAGGATTTTTACCTATATAGTAGCGGTATAAAAATTCGATTTTTATATATTGAATAGCAAAGTAAAATTCGATTTTTATATATTGAATAGCAAAGTAAAAATTCGATTTTTATATATTGAATAGCAAAGTAAAATTCGATTTTTATATATTGAATAGCAAAGTAAAAATTCGATTTTTATATATTGAATAGCAAAGTAAAAATTCGATTTTTATATATTGAATATAGCGAATTTTTAAATATTGAATAGCAAAGTAAAAATTCGATTTTTATATATTGAATAGCGAAGTAAAAATTCGATTTTTAAATATTGAATAGCAAAGTAAAAATTCGATTTTTATATATTGAATAGCAAAGTAAAAATTCGATTTTTATATATTGAATAGCAAAGTAAAAATTCGATTTTTATATATTGAATAGCAAAGTAAAAATTCGATTTTTATATATTGAATAGCAAAGTAAAAATTCGATTTTTATATATTGAATAGCAAAGTAAAAATTCGATTTTTAAATATTGAATAGCAAAGTAAAAATTCAATTTTTATATATTGAATAGCAAAGTAAAAATTCGATTTTTAAATATTGAATAGCGAAGTAAAAAATTCGATTTTTATATATTGAATAGCGAAGTAAAAATTCGATTTTTATATATTGAATAGCGTAGTAAAAATTCGATTTTTATATATTAAATAGCGAAGAAAAATTCGATTTTTACATATGTAGAGAAAGCGGACAACGAAAGTGACAAAAGGCGAAAAGGTGAAGATTTCCTACATTTGAAGTGTCGTGGAGTTGGGATAGCTTTGGTGAGAACTTCTCACCTTTAATTTAATTTTTCTAGTTGAAATATATATACTAGGATGTAGACGGTGTTTAGTAGCACCCGACACCTGTCGTCCACACCCGACACCTGTCGTCCACAGATCATGGACGGCTTGTATGCTTGTTTGTTTGATTTTGATGTGTAGTTGATTGTGTGATGTGAAATGAAATAAAATATTTTATAGTGGAAAATATTTCATAGTTGAAAATAAAATTTTTAACGTATATATGAAATGAAATAAATAAATATAAACAAATCGAATGATTTGTTTATATACACACATTTGACTGATATCGATTGGGACGATAAATTTTACACATCGCCCAACTGCACAAATAAAATCTGTGTTTGATGGTTTGAAAACCCCACACGAGTATTGGGATGATATTTGACGTACACTAATCCCAATAATTAGTTATATGTCGATCGATTGATTGACAGACTGTTAAAAGCGTCGAATATTCATATTTGATGCTTATACAGTGTAGAATGCACTTTGGATGATGGTTGATTATTCATCGTTGTTATTTTATACACGTGTTGTAGAAAATCCGTATAATTAACATTATATGGTAATTGATTGGGCCTCATTCCAGTTTTGAATAGAAATATTTAAATAGAAATATTTGAAATAGAAATGTTTGAAATCAAATATTTGAAAATAGAAATATATGAAGCCGTGTTGATTAGATTTACGCCATTTTGACGTAAACGATATTTATATCGATTTTATTCATTTTATAATGAATATCGAAAGTGATTTCAGAATCTGATATTTTAAAATGAAATGAATTCGAACTGAAATTGAATAGAATTGAATTCGAATAGAAATTGAATAGAATTGAATTCGAACTGAAATTGAATAGAAATGAATTCGAAATGAAATTGAATAGAATTGAATTCGAACAGAAATGGAAATGAAATGAATTTGAATTGAAATCGATTTGAAATGAATTTAAAACGAATTTATATTGGAATATTCAATTTTGATTTGAAATTGAATATGAAGTTGAAACCGTTTTGAAAATGAATTTAAAATGATTTATAAAGCACGTTTTGAAGTGAAATCGATGAAGTATATATTATATATATTATATATATAATATAATGGACTGAATAGAACGCGTCGCGCCGCGGTAGTTCGCGAATTTCGACCATTGACTTCAAATGGATATTGCGGGAGATCTGACCGTCAGATTCTCCTAACACCGGAACCGTTGGGTACGTATCGAAAAGAGCTTTCTAACGAATATTAGAAATTAGAAATCTAACGGTTTGATTTGGAATAATGTCCAAATCAAATTCGGAAAAGGTCGTTGTAAGTGCAGTTCGATGGCCGTTGATGGAAATCGACTGTACGGGCCTTGATAAAATTATTAAAAATAGTAATAATTTGTGTAAAATCATAAGAAATGATTTGGGAAGAATAGGGATGAAAAACTCCATAGGATAAAAATAGATTTTTATCGAAATGAACTAGTTTTGAACTAGAATTATAATTCTATTTATTTTTAAAATAAATAAAGTGGATTTGAAATGGTTTTGAAAATAACCAGAATTTCCAATAATTGAATTGGAATGGGTTTGAATCGAAATTGTCTTTGGAATATTTCGATGTTGGATTTCCTGACGATACAGATATTGTTATGGAAATTTGAAAGATATATATATATATATATATATATATATATATATATATATATATATCGTTATTTCCAATACGATATTTGTTGGTCGTAGAATTTGATATTGAATATAAGCCGATATATTTTCTATTCAGAGCCTCGTATTTAATATCAAATGTTATTTGGGTTTGTCATGAATGGTGTCATCATTAACACTGTTCTTAAGCCCAGTTGAGAAAAAGATTGAATCTTTTTATTTAGATTTAATGAAGTGTACCAATTAAATGATATTTAATTGGAATTGAATTGGTATTGATTTTTGGGCTTATCGTGAACAGTGTTTTAAATAACACTTGTTCTTTAACCGATAATTAATGAATGTGATTTTGGGTTAATTGTGGGCCATGTTTTAAATGACATTGGTTCTTTAACCCAGTTAAAGATAGGATATTGATTTCTGTGAAGATTAAAACTAAGTGGAGTTTTAATGAATCTTTAATTAGATTGAAATGATCGAGAATGGAGTATCACCAGTTTTGCTCTAGGCGATAGTTAAATCTATAATTAGATTTGAACAGGAAATGGTAATTGAATTTACCGATAACACCGTGGTGTTAGATATGAAGTATGACTAGTTTTACTTCATGAGATGACATTGGATTTAGTCTGTTTGATTGATTTCTATTAAATATATATCTATTTGGTGGCGGAGAATTTATTCTCTTGCTTAACGCCCTTCTCTGAGACGTACGAGCTCAGGGGTTATATATCGATGGATATCAAACGCATGGAGTGAATTGCCTGTGTGGCATGCTTAAGTGGCAATTGATCAAGGCTTCTATTGAAAAGAAAAGTCTTGTGGTTGATGATCAAAGCATGGCCTGTGTGGCATAGCTTTGTGTAACGTGAATTCGCGAGCCTCACACCCCGGTTGTGAACCAGAAATGGGAGAGGACATCAGGGAGGACATGCGTTTATTTCTAGCTAGAAGTGGCGTCAGTGGTTTTACACGCCCTGACGAGTTTGACTTATGTGGTTGTTGCTGTTGCGAGGGGCCTCGGATATACCGGTGACTTTGTGAAGTCGATGGAGTCATTTGTTGGCTCATTTACGCCACAAAGGGTGGGGAAACGCAGTGTTCAGGCATAATAATCCACATCGGTGGACCGTCCCTGACGATCCAAGGGGTAGTTGCGGCTGTTCCTGAGGGGCGGGCTAGAGCGTCTCGAATCGGTAGAGGACTATCTTTTGCCTCGGTTCATAGATGGAAATCCAATTTCCAAATACGTGACATTTGCAGTTTTATTTGTAGAGCCTAGTATTGGCGACATGATATATGGTACCCATGCCGCCTATGATTGATAGTTATGATTTGAAGTTGTTTTATACACTATGCACTTATAATAGTATCAAATGATTTGTTTTATACGTATCAAGCATTCTTGACTATTATAAGGTAAAAACCTATCCTCCGGCTTGCGTTGCATTGTGTGATGGGAACTGGGTCTTATAATAGCTTCATTGTTCTTTATTTAGCATTGCGCTGTGTTTTATGCACTGGTGTTCTTGGGAGGAAACTCATTCCGTGTTATACGGCGTGGTCCCTTGATTTACCTAATTTTAAAATAAAGATTTATAACTGTTTTAGTTCTCACACCAGTCCCATGACTGACCTGGAGTTTATTGTTTTAACCTAAACCCTGGGTGCCCTTATTTTGACACGGGCAGCTAGTAGTTTTGGTTTTGCGGATTTATATTCACAGGATCCTGGTTTACAGCTGGAATGATATCCGGAAAGCTTTGTACCCGTATATCTCTTCTAGTTGTGTATTATATTATATTCTGCCGCTATGTATTTAAATGTAACTTAAATCTCTGATATTTCTGTGTGATATTCATTTATACTCTGTATATTCTTGTAATCTGATGGAATTGTTGTAATATACAATGAAATGTTCTTCCGTCTGCGTTCTATTTTGTCGTGTTCTCAAAACAATCAGGAGTTTCGAATGGTCTAGATCGGTTTAGCGACTGATTCGGATCGAGCGAGATTCCTTGTTGTAACAATATTTATATAGATCGTCGTTAGAATATAAATAATTATTTTTATTTATAAAAGGAATTGAAAATGGCGCGATAGTTCGAAAATTCGATTTCAAAATTCAAATGAATGTACAGGATTCAAAATAAACTGGATTTTAGCGAGATCAAAAATATTAGAATCTATTTGTAAATATCTTTCCAACGAAGCCGAAAAATTGAAATTTCATAGCGGGGATAAAAAGTTACGTCCAGTTGAAAATTCAGAATACTCGCTATAGAATTCTGGCCCTTAAAAATGGAAATTTTGCAAACGACCTCGGTTTTCGACAAAACCACTTTTGTTGGATCCGGGATGTCTAATTATTGCTAGGTTTCAAAATTCATAATTTTTCTAATCAATATGTGAGCGTGGCGAAAGAAAACACATTTGACCAGTTTCAGTTCATTTTAATCGACTGGGAAATGGCCATTTTTCAAACGGTCTCAAAATTTGACAAAATCAGTTTTGCTAGGACCGTATCGTCAATACAAAGCTAGAAAATATTTTTTGGGGATTTTTAGAGTTCATAAGTGGCCCCGTTAAATTGAAATGTGCGTTAAAATTCAATATATAGAGTTATATTTTGATTTTGATGAAAACTGGTCGAAACGGTCGAATCAGCCTATGATACCTAACCCATTGTGTTCGGAATGGGGGTAATTAGCTATGGACGACAGGCGATGGGTCTCGTTTCGAGGTCAGAATAAAAAGTACCTTTTTGAAATAAATAATTAAATAAATAAATAAATAAAAACTATCTCTCTCCTCTACCCCTTACTTCCTCTCAGCCCCCCCCCCCCCTCTCACGTTCAAAACACGATGAAAGAAAAAGGAATATCGAGGAGCCGAGCCGCACCTCTGGCGCGCCGCCGCCGGAGCAAGGCCGCCCCCTCCTCGATCCAGGTCGCGCCTCCCCCTCCAGACCTGCTCCTCTGCCGTTCCCTCTTCCTCCATCTCCACCGCAACCCTAGGAACCCCCTAAACCCCAAACCGTGTCCGCCACCAGCCGTGAAGGCTGCCTCCACCGACAGGGGTACGACCCCGACCATCTTAACGCCCTGTGCCCATTTCCCCCTCCAACAGGTTACTGTAAGTGTTTATTTTTATTTTGTTTTCATGTATTTTTATTTTTAGTTTATAATACGAATAGCTAAAGGAGGATCTCATTTTTATTTCAAGAAAGGAACTAATTTTTATATGGGGTACAAATAAAAATGTAATTTTTACAATTAAAAATATGATTTCAGTTTATAAAAATATGGTTTTGACTATATAAATGGTAAGATTTTTATATAAAGCTTCGATTTTTTTTATAACGTAAAGCTATGATTTTTATAATCATAAAGATTTGATTTCTAAAGTTAAAGATCGGATTTTTAATAGCATAAAGCTATGGTTTTTATCGTTGAAAGAAAATATTGTTGAAAATATTTTCAAGGGTATAAAAATATGATTTTAATACTTGTAGCAAATTAAAATTATAATTTTTATATTATAGAGATATTAACAATATTTTTTTTATATAACGTAGGGATTAAAAATATGATTTTTATATAGTAGAAATAATAAAGATGTGATTTTTATATAGTAGAAATAATAAAGATGGGATTTTTATATAGTAGAAATAAAAATATGATTTTTATTTATTAAAATGAAATGATAAGAATATAATTTTTATTATGAAGTTAGTGTGATAAAAATATGATCTTTATTATATGAACACCATTATAAAAATAGAATTTTTACCTATATAGTAGTGGTGTAAAAATAGAATTTTTGTCTATATAGTAGCGGTGTAAAAATAGAATTTTTATCTATACAGCGTAGTTATAAAAATATAATTATATATACATAGCAATATATAAAAATGTGATTTTTATATATGTAGTGGCTACGGACAATGAAATTGACAAAAGGCGTGCACTGCGAAGATTTCTACATAAGAAGAGTCGTGGCGTTTGGTTTAGCTAGTCGGTGAGAACTTCTCACTTCAAATCTTGTTTTCTAGTTAACATATATACTAGGATGCAGACGGTGCTTAGCAGCACCCGACACCCGTCGTCCATAGACTATGGACGACTTGTATGCTTGTTTGATGTGTTGTGAAATTTGTTTGTGATGTTGATGTGAAATAGATAATAAAACATTAATGTGTTGAAATAAAATAATTATCGTTAAAAATATAATTTTTAACGTGAATGTGAATAAATAAATATTCATTTACAAATCAGACGATTTGTTTATGTACACATCGCCCAACCGCATAGATAATAAAACATCAATATTTGAAGGATATTGATTGGGACGATAAATTTTACACATCGCCCAACCGCACCAATAATATTCATTGTTTGTGGATTGAAACCCCACACGGGTGTTGGGATGATATTTGACATACACTAATCCCAATTATTTAGTTGTATGTCGATCGATTGGTCGACAGACTATGTAAGCGTTAATTATTTATATTTAATGCTTATGCAGTTGTGTGGTGCACTTTGGATGATGGTTGATTATTTATCGTTGCTATTTATATACATGTGTTGTATGGAAACCATATAATTAACATTATATGGTAATTGATTGGTCCTCATTCCAATTGGGAAAATAAAGAATATTATAATATAAAGATTCATGTGTTGAATAGAATAAATAGTCATGTGTTGACGATGCTCATGTGTTGAGAATATTCATGTGTTGAAACTTGTCATGTGTCGAGTAAAATATTTTAACAATAAAATTTACATCTTTATCATATTTAAGATTAGAAACTAACTGGAAACTAGATAAGATGAGTGGTTTCCTGGGTATGGACCTGATGTTGGTTTCGGCCTTCGGGGTTAATACTTAGGGAATCGTTCTCTTACTAATTTACGGTTAGAGTCTGATTAAAAATCAAATGATAGATACCATAATTTTATAAAATATATTAAATATCAAAACAAATAGTCATATGTTGACAGTGCTCATGTGTTGAGAATATTCATGGGTTGAAAGAAATATAGATTCATGTGTTGAATAAAATAAATATTCATTTGTTGAATAGAATAGCAAAGTTATTAAAATATATAAAGCCGTGTTGATTAGAGTTGCGCTGTTTTGACGCGAACGATATTTATATCGTTTATATTCGTTTTTATAATAATTATATAAAAGGAAGTAATTTCAAAATATAACGTTTTGAAAATATTATCATTTGTATATTGATGATGTGGAATATTCAATTTTGATTCAAAATTGAATATGAAGTTGAAATCGTTTCGAAAACGAATTTAAAATGATTTATAAAATACTTTTTTGAATTGAAATCAACGAAATATATTATATATATATATATATATATAATGGCCTGAATAGAACGCGCCGCGCCGCGGCAGTTCGTGAATTTCGACCATTGACTTCGAATTGATGTTACGGGAGATCCGACCGTCGGATTTTCCAAAACCAGAACCGTTGGGTTCGTATCGAAAAGAGCTTTCCAATGAATATTAGAAATTTTAAATCTAACGGTTGGATTTGGAATTATGTCCAAATCAAATTTGGAAAAGGTCGCTGTAAGTGCAGTTCGGTGGCCGTTATTGAAAACCGACTGTACGGGCCTTGATAAAATTATTAAAAATATCAATAATTTGTGTAAAATCATAAGAAATGATTTGAGAAGAATTGAGATGAAAAATTCCACATTTAAAAGGATAAAAATAGATTTTTATCGAAATGAACTAGTTTTGAACTAGAATTAAAATCCAATTATTTTTAAATAAATAAATAAAGTGGATTTAAAGTGGTTTTGAAAATAATCAGAATTTCCAATATACGAATTGGAATGGATTCGTATCGTAGTTATCTTCGGAATATTTCGGTGTTGGATTTCATGATTATACAGATATGGTTGTGGAAATTTGAAAGATATATTTATATCGTTATTTCCAATACGATATTTGTTGATTTCAGAATTTGATATTGAATATAAGCCAGTATATTTTCTATTCAGAGCCTTGTATTTAATATCAAATGTGATTTGGGTTTGTAGTGAATGGTGTCTTCATTAACACTGTTCTTGAACCCAGTTGAGAAAAGATTAAATCTTTCTATTTAGATTTAATGAAGTGTACCAATTAAATAATATTTAATTGGAATTGAATTTGAAAGTGATTTTGGGTTTATCGTGAATCGTGTATTAGGTGACATTGATTCGTTAACCCAGTTAAGGACAGGATATTGATTTTTGAGAAGATTAAAACTAAGTAGAGTTTTAATGAATCTGTAATTTGATTGAAATGTGAACTGAAAATTTAAATTATCAAATTTGGAAAGTGATCGAGAATGGAGTATCACCAGTTTTGCTCCAAAGCGATAGTTAAATCTTTGATTAGATTTGAACATGAAATAGTAATTAATATTTACCGATAACACCGTGGTGTTAGATATGGAGTATTGCCAGTTTTGCTCCATGGGATGAATAGGTTGGGATTGGGACATAAAATAAATAATTACTTCGGTGTGGTTCGCTAATCCCGACTAGTTTGGAAAACCATAATATGGTTTGAAATGATATCCAAAGGAAGATTAAAGAATAAATTTAGAAGAATTTATCTTTGATAAAATTAATGGGAACCTTTCCCTAAGAATGTGAAATTTGAATAAAAGAATATTCTGAATTGGAATGAGGCGTATGTTTTGTTTATGTAACACGTGTTTATTATATATGCGGGTTATTCGGAAAGGCCGGGTTTATACCCATTCTGAATAAATGATTCGACGATAGGTCGAAGATGAAGACGGTGGTTGAAGACCGGAAGTCTCCACATTATTTGGGTGATTACTGATGATCTTGATTGGGCTGTACACCCAAGTTGAGGGAATCAGTTGTGATCGTCCAGACGTACTTGGAGATGGATGGATATGCGAGGAAAGTGCCTCCGGTTTCGTTCAGACCTAGAACAACTTGTAAATGGACTGTGTGCCTAACATTGGATTTTATTCTGTGTTGATTGATCTCTATTAAATATACATCTGTTTGGCGGCGGAGAATTTATTCTCTTGCTTAACGCCCTTCTCTGAGACGTACGAGCTCAGAGGTTGTATATCGATGGACATCAGTCGCATGGCATGAATTGCCTGTGTGGCACTCCTAAGTGGTAGATGATCAAGGCTTCTGTTGAAAAGCAAAGTCTTATGGTTGATGATCAAAGCACGGCCTGTGTGGCGTAGCTTTGTGTATAGCGTGAATTCGCGAGCCTCACACCGAGTCAAAAACGGGATACGGACCGTTGGGAGAACACGACGTTTCTTTCTAGCTATGGGTGATGTCAGTGACCTACCAGCCCTGACATTTATATACTTTTTACCTGTGTGGTTGTTGGAATGCGAGGCGCCTCGGATATAGGTCTGTTAGGACTAGGAAACGTGTGTTCAGGAATAACTAATCCTTAAAAGTAAGAGAGGACCGGCCCAACCGATTCCAAGGATTGCTGTGTGTGGTCCTGAGACATTTGCTAGAGTGTCTCGAACGTAGACAAGCTTGCCCCTAGCCTCGACTCATGATGGAATCCAATTTCCAATACGTGACATTGCGGTTTTATTTGTAGAGCCTAGTATGGCGACATGATATATGGTACCCATACCGCATATGATTGATATTTATAATTGAAATTGTTTTGACACTATACACCTATAATAGTATCAAATGATTTGTTTTAAACGTACCAAGCATGTTTGGCTATTATAATTGAAAACCCTATCCTCCGGCTTGCGTTGCATTGTGTGATGGGACCTGGGTCTTATAATAGCTTCATTTTTCCAAAAAGCATTGCGTTGTTTTGTTATATGCACTAGTGTTCTTGGGAGGAAACCCGTTCCGTCTTATACGGCATGGTCACTTGAATTACTCTCTTTTAAAGTAAAGTTCTAAATAACTGTTTTAGTTCTCACACCAGTCACATGACTGACCTGGAGTTTATTGTTTTAACCTAAACTCTGGGTGCCCTTATTTTCGATGCGGGCAGCTAGTAGTTTTGATTTTGCAGATTTATATTCACAGGAACCTGGTTACAGCAGGAATGATACCCGGAAAGCTCTGTATCCGCGTATTACTTTCAGTTGCGTTTTGTATCGTTTTTCCGTTGCTTTGTAATTTATTGTAATCTCTGATGTGTAATATTTATTCATACTCTGTATATTCTTGTATTCTGATGGAATTGTTGTAATAAACGATGAAATGTTCTTCTGTTTGCGTTCTGTTTTGTCATGTTCTGAAGGTAATCCGAGCTTTCCTTACCGGGGAAGTTACGGGCTATCACATATCACCTCTTATACATTTTGTTGAAATAGAATTTATATTGCCAATATAAGAATCATCTTTATTTGCAAAATATACATTAGAATTTGTATGTGAAATAAAGAATCATTTGAATTGTCACAACACACCTTAGAATTTGTACGTAAGTAAAAGTGACATTTTAATGTGTTAATGTATACATTAAAGTTTGTATGCAATTTTAAAAAAAAAACATTTTTATGTGTTAGGTTATACATTGGAAATATAAACAAATGAAATTATCTCTTTTATGTTAAAATTAAAAATAGAAATTTGCATATAAATAAAGAAAAAGGAAAATTATCTTCTCATTAGTCATCAACAATAATGTCATATAAATAAATTACATTCTATTTGATATTAGAAATGCATAAGGAAATTATACGAATAAAATACATTTTTATTCGGCACTAAGAATATAATACCATGTTTTTTCATTATCATCAACATGTTAGCAGTATTAAAATTGGTTCAATTCATTAACCAATTATTTATTTATATGAGCTATTGTTGGTTGAAAACCCCACACGGGTATTGAGATGATAATTGATATACAGTAGTCCGAATATTTATTTGTATGTCGATCGATAGATTGACAGGCTGCGATGAGCGTTATTATTTCATTTTAATGCTCACACAGTTGTGAACTTCACTCTGGATGTTGAATGGATTGTTTGATGATTATTTATCATTTGTTGTCATTTACATATGATGTATGAAATCCATATAACCGAAGTTAAACGGTAAATGATTGAGTCGCTTTCCGATTTAGAATATCTTTTATATAAAGAATATTTTAAATAAAGAATTTCTTTTAAATAAAGAGTACTTTTAAAAGATATTGTAATATAAAGAATATTTTACATTGGGAACCTTTTTATATAAAGAATATTTTTAAATAACGAATATCGTAAAATATTATTCAACGAAGAATAAAATGATGATTTCTATGTCCGATTTCGGATGGACACAAAAGATAAAAATATATTTTTATAGAAATGAACTAGTTATTAACTAGGATAAATCTTTACAATTAATATTTGATGATGTCTTCTAATTTATTTAATGATTAATTGGAATTAAATAAAAGAATTGGATTTTGGGTTGTCTTGGATGGTGTCTTAAATAACACTGTTCTTAAACCCCACATGTAAGAGTTAATCTTTTAATTAAGATTTTTTAGAGTTCCAATTATATTTATTAATTGTAATAAATTATATTTGAATTGGTTTAATTGTGAACTGTGTTTTTAAATGGCATTTATTCTTTAACCCAGTTAAAAATAAGGTTAATTTATTAAAAGTTGAATAATCATAAAGTAATTATTTTTGATATAAAAATCAAATTAGAGTTTAAAAGAAGATTAATGAATAAATTTAAAAGAATTTATCTTCGATAAATTTAGGGGAATCTTTCCCTATTGATATGAATATTTTATTAAGAGAATATTCTGAATTGGAATGAGGCGTATGATGTGCCTTTATAACACCTGATTTTTAATTATAAAATACGCGAGTTATTCGGAAAACCGGGTTTAATCCATTCTGAATAATTACTAGAACAATTAAAGTCAAAGACATTAAAGACGGTGAATGAAGACTGGTGATCTTCACATCGAATGGACGACTACTGATGCCTGACATTGGGTAGCTCCCAGTAAAGGGTTAAAGTGGTAGTTTGTCTGGACGTACTTGTTGATTGTCCTGATATGCAAGCACCTCACTTCCGTATTCGACATACGGGACGAGGAATAAGGTGTCTCCGGTTCCGTTCAGACCCAGAACGGACTTGTAAATGGATGTGTGTCTGACATTGGATTTCCTTCCTTATAATTAAATCGATTACTATTTGATATATATCTGTGGTGGCGGAGAATTTATTCTCTGGCTTAACACCCTTCTTTGAGACGCACGAGTTCAGAGGCTATGTATTGGTAGTTATCGATCGCATGGCGTGAAGTGTCAATGTGGCATGCCAAGACGCAAATGATCAAGGCTTTTGTTGAAAAGCATAGCCTTGTGGGATGATCAAAGCATAGCCTATTTAGCATAGCTTTGTGTATAACGTGACCTCGCTTGCCTCACACCCCGGTAAGAGTCAAAAACGGAGCAAGGGAACGCAGGGAGGGCGCACGTTTCTTTCTAGCTAGAAGTGGTATCAGGTTTTTACACGTCCTGACATTTTACTTATGTGGATGATGGAATCTCGAGGCCTCAGATTTATCAGTCGCCAATGGCCGTATTATAGGTTCTATAGGACCGGGAAGCGTGTGTTCAGGCATAACTAATCCACTAACGTTATTTGTGGACCGGCCCTGCTGTATCCAAGGGTTCACTGTGGGGGATCCTGAGACATTGTCAGAGTGTCTTGAATCGTTAAGGAGATCGTTCCTAGCCTTGGCTCTTGATGGAGACCCAACTTCCAATACGACATCATGCGGTTTTGATTGTAGAACTAGTATAGCGACATAGTAGGATGGGGTACTATGTCGTCTATGATTGATACATTATGATTGAAATTGTTTTTGAAAAAATATATACACTAGTAATAATATCAAATCCGTTTTTATCGTATCAAGCATTTTTTACCATTATAAGGTAAAACTCTATCCTCCGGCTTGTGTTGCATTGTGTGATGGGACCTGAGTCTTATAATGGTTTCATTTTTCTAAAAAGCATTGTGTTGTTTAACGATTTACTTTATTTCATGCACTGGCAATCCAATGTAGTAAATCGGATCTACGTTAACGACATGGTACTGTGATTGACCTTATTATTAGACAAGTTAAGTAAGATTTCTCATACCAGTCCCATGACTAACCCGTAGTTTGTTTCACTTTGCAAACTCGGATGCCCTCTTTTCCAAACGGGCAGTCGAGTAGCTTATTTTGCAGATATATTGAGCAGGATTCTGGATCGAAGCTTAGAGCTGTGTCCAAAGCATTGGCAGTCTTCGGCTGTGTTAATTTAATTGTTCCGTTGCAGTGTGTTACATTTATTGTAATTTAATCTTCCGTTGTATTTTTAAATTCGATGTACTCTGATATATTCTATACTCTGATGTAACATTATCATGATGTAATAAAAGTCTTCTGTTATTTGTTCGGGTTTTGAACGGTCTTGGTCGATTTAGCGATCGATTAGGTCCGGGAGAAATCCGTATCGTTACAGTTGGTATTGGAGCTTTGGTTAGCTCAAATCTTTGGGGTACAACTCGTTAAGACTAAACAAAAGACTCATCAGAGATTGGATTAGAAATATCCAATAAGAATACTCATTAGAGATAGGATCAGTAGCATCCTAGAATGAGAAACTCATTAGAGATGGGGTTAGAAATGCCCTAGAATGAGTTCAGAGTGATAAGTTTATTATTAACGTATTTGTGATTATATAATCCGATCTTAGAAAATATAATTTTTGGATATATGAAATTTATATATATTTGAAAAGTTAATCAACTAATAAAATTATTAAAACCAATAAAAGAATAAAAATCTAATTGGTTAATTTAACGACTTTTAGCTTCGTTCCTTTTCAAGGTCGAAAAGATTTTAAGTGGGGAAGATTGTAACAACCTGCAAATTGGGAACCAATTAAAAAAATTTATTTTAGAAATTTTAATGAATTTTAAATATTTAAAATAATTTATTTTAAATAATAACGACGAAAAATTTATCGAAGTTAGAACGAATATATTTATTTTAATTATAAAAGGAGTTAGAAATAGCACGGTAGTTTGAAAACTTGAATTTAAACTTTGACGGACTGTAGAGGATGCAAAATAAATCAGATTTTAGTGAAACCAAAAATATTAGAATCTATTTAAAAATATCTTTCTAACGAATCCGAAAAATTGAAATTTCATAGCGGGAATCAAACGTTATGATCAGTTTAATATTCAGAATAGTCGCTAAAGAATATATATATATATATATATATATATATATATATATATATTAAAAATAGCCATTTTTCAAACGACCTTCGTTTTCGATGAAACCACTATTATTGGAACTGGAATGTCAAATTATTGCCAAGTTTAATTTTCCATAATTTTTAGAATTAATATGTGAGCGTGGAAAAAGAAATTGTGTTTTGTCAATTTTTGTCAATTTCGATCGACTAGAAAATGGCCATTTTTCAGACGGTCTCGGAATTCGACGAAATTAGTCTTGTTAGAACCGTAATGTCAAAACATAGCTAGAAATAATTTTTCTATAATTTTCAGAGTCCGTATGTGGCCCCGGTGAATTTAAATGTAAGATGGAATTAATTTAATAAATGACGGCACCTAGCCCATTAGTTCCGGAACGGGGGTATATGCCTGGGGGAGTCGTTATCTGAGCTGGATTTGGGGTCCGTATAGGTTAACAGGTTTTATTTTAATTAAATAATACAGAAAATACGGTATAAATACGATAAAAATACTAAACCCTAATATACATATATAGTAGCCGCCTCTTTGAAATTGAAAGGCCGAAATCTTTTAAACAAAATCCGGTTCGCTCTCCAAATCCATGAATACATTCCACAAAGTTGATAAGCCAAATTGAAGAGGGTCGTGAGATTTTCGAGTTTGTCGGTTGTGACGGATTTTAAGGTAACACGAAAGGCAGAATTTGGGTCTAAACCCTAGCCGTTCACATGTGGATTCCGAGGAGTGGGCTCCACCGAGAGGGCTGCAGTCGAGGGAGGAAGTGGAACTCGTGGCGGTGGTTGATGGGGGTGAGGTCGATCGCCGTTCGATGCAAGTGGGTTCTTCGCTTGGAGTACGGGTCGAGCGTTTTAACGGGTGTTAGTAGAAGGAGGAAGAAAGGAAATTAAAGGGATAAGTGAAAATTCTAAATTAATTATTAATGTTAATAATTTATATAAAGATTAAAGCTTTGAATAACGATAACTTGCTCAAATCAGAACGGAATTTGACGATTCAAATTGTGTTAGGATCATGAGGACAAACTCTACACTATGGAGCAGACCAGATCTAAAACGGAGCATGTTGAAAACTCAGACAAAATCAAAATCGATGTGAGAATTCTTTATTTCTAATAATTAAAATTTATTAATTTCTGATCATATTAGAAATCAAATCTGCTATTGAATTCCATTTGTTATATACGTGATTTGATTGGGTTGATAATACTGTTCTGTTGATATGTGGATTAGAATTATCACATTTGTTAAAATAAGATGGTTGAAAATAAATATATCCTGTTTGTTATAAAATAGTTGAAAAATAAACATATCATATTTGTTTAGTTGGAAGACAAATATATCCTGTTTGTTTTATTGAAAACCAATATCTCATGCTTGTTAAGATAAGACTGTTGAAACCAAAATATCAATTTTGGTTAATTAGAATTTTGTTAACAAATAAAAATATCCTTTTATTTGTCATTAGAATACATAGAAAAATTGTATTCAAATAAAGTATCCTTTTATTTGTCATTGGATTACATAGAAAACATATTTGTAAATAAATATATCACTTATGTTAGATAACATGTTTGTAAATAAGTATATCACTCATGTTAGACAACATAATTGTAAGTAAATATATCAATCATGTTAGAAAACATAATTTGTACCTAAATATGTCATTTAGTTAGAATGTGCTTTTGTCATATAAATAAAGACATCATTTTTAGTTAGAGATATTGTTTGCAATAAAAAGAATTAAAATTGAAGATTGGATTTTTATTGTCAAGTTAGTTACAATAAAAATAATTGATATAAAAGAAACATCTTTGTCAAAACATGATTATTGTAATAAGAATAACATTTTTGTCAAAACATGATTATTGTAATAAAAATATACATTTTGTTAAAATATTCATTTTTGTCAAAATAGATTAGTTAAAGCAAACCCTATATATTTTTGTCAAAGTATACACTTCTGTCAAAATAGATGAGTTGAATCAAAATACACATTTTTTGTCAAAATGAATTTTTTTTTTTTGCCAAATGGATTAGTTGAATCAAAATAGTTATTTTTGTAAAAATATAATAGTTGAAACAAAAATTTCATTTTATTAAATATGATGGTTGAAAACAAAATTTTCATTTTTGTTAATTAGATTTGAAATGAAATAAAAATCACATTTCTGTTAAATAAAAGAGTTAAATACAAATAGCATTTTTGTCAAATAGGTTTGTGTTACAACAAAAACATTCATTTTGATAAAATAGAATTGTCAGTAAAATTGGTGTATCAACTCTTATACATTTTGTTGAAATAGAATTTATATTGCCAATATAAGAATCATCTATTTTTGCAAAATATACAATAGAATTTGTATGTGAAATAAAGAATCATTTGCATTGTCACAACACAACTTAGAATTTGTACGTAAGTAAAAGTGACATTTTAATGTGTTAATGTATACATTAAAGTTTGTATGCAATTTAAAATAAAACATTTTTATGTATTAGTATATACATTGGAAATATAAACAAATGAAATTATCTCTTTTATTTGTTAAAATTAAAAATAGAAATTTGCATACAAATAAAGAAAAAGGAAAATTATCTTCTCATTTGTCGTCATCAATAATGTCATATAAATAAATTACATTCTATTTGATATTAGAAATGTATAAGGAAATTATACGAGTAAAATACATTTTTATTCGGCACTAAGAATATAATAACATGTTTGTTCATTATCATCAACATGTTAGCAGTATTAAAATTGGTTAAATTCATTAACCAATTATTTATTTATATGAACTGTTGTTGGCTGAAAACCTCACACGGTTATTGGGATGATAATTGATATACACTAGTCCCAATATTTATTTGTATGTCGATCGATAGATTGACTGGCTGCGATGAGCGTTATTATTTCATTTTAATGCTCATACAGTTATGAACTTCACTCTGGATGTTGAATGGATGGTTTGATGATTATTTATCATTTGTTGTCATTTACATACGATGTATGAAATCCATATAACCGAAGTTATATGGTAAATGATTGAGTCGCTTTCCGATTCAGATTATCTTTTATATAAAGAATATTTTAAACAAATAATTTCTTTTAAATAAAGAATATTTTTAAAAGATATTGTAATATAAAGAATATTTTACATAAGGACCTTTTTATATAAAGAATATTTTTAAATAACGAATATTGTAAAATATTATTCAACGAAGAATAAAATGATGATTTCTATGTTCGTTTTCGGATGGACACAAAAGATAAAAATATATTTTTATGGAAATGAACTAGTTATTAACTAGGATAAATCCTTAAAACTAAGATTTAATGATGTCTTCTAATTTATTTAATGATTAATTGGAATTAAATAAAAGAATGGGATTTTGGGTTGTCGTGGATGGTGTCTTAAATAACACTGTTCTTAAACCCTACATGTAACAACCCGGAAAATACGAGCCAATTTAAAAAATTTAAATTGGTTATTTTAAAGAAATTTGAACAATTGAAATATAATATCTCAATAAAATTAATAGTTAGAAATGGTGCGGTAGTTTGAAAATTTGAATTCAAACTTTGACTGACGGTACCGGGTGCAAAATAAAACGGATTTTGGTGAAACCAAAAATATTTAAATCTGTTTATGAATATCTTTCTAACGAATCTAAAAAATCGAAGTTTCATAGCGGGAATCAAAAGTTATGGCCAAATGAATTTTCAGAAAGGCCGCTATGGAGTTTATATAGCCCTTAAAAATAAACATTTTGCAAATTACCTCGGAATTCGACGAAACCACTTTTGTTGGATCCGGGATGTTAAATTATTGCTAGGTTTCAAATTTCATAATTTTTGAAGCTAACATGTGAGCGTGGCAACTGAAAACGTGTTTGGTTGATTTCTGTTAAATTGGATCGACCAGAAAATGGCCATTTTTCAAACGATCTCAGAATTCGACGAAACTAGTTTTGTTGGGACCGTAGCGTCAAAACATAGCTAGATTTATTTTTCTGGAATTTTTTGAATCAGTTTATGGCCCAGGCAAATTAAAATGTACGTTCAAAACAAAATTTGAATGTTTTATACTTTAATTTGAAGAATAAATGACTGTAACATTCGAATTCGCCTACGAAACATATCCCATTGTGTTCGGGATGGGGGTATTTAGCGAGGGGCGATAGTTGTTGGGTTTGAAAAGGAGTTCATTTGTGAAAACCCTAATTTTTGAAATATATATATTTCGGCCAATCAGAATTTTCCTTCATAAATTAATTTATTAAATATCTCTGTAACGACCGTGAATTTCGCTTGATCCGAATCAGTCGCTAGACCGACCCAGACCGTTTGAAACCGCTGATTGTTTTGAGAACACGACAAAATAGAACGCAGACGTAAGAAAATTTCATTGTATATTACAACAATTCCATCAGAATGCAAGAATATACAGAGTATGAACAAATATTACACATTATAAAATATCGGAGATTACAATACATTACATAGCAGCGGAAAATAATACAATACACAACTAGAAGTAATACGCTGATACAAAGCTTTCCGAGTATCGTTCCAGCTGTAAGTCAGGATCCTGTGAATATAAATCTGCAAAACCAAAACTACTAGCTGCCTGTATCAAAATAAGGGCACCTAGAGTTTAGGTTAAAACAATAAACTCTAGGTCAGTCGTGGGACTGGTGTGAGAACTAAAACAGTTATTAATCTTTATTTTAAGTTAGGTAAATCAAGGGACCATGTCGCTAACGCGGAACGGGTTTCCTCCCAAGAATACCAGTGCATAAAACAAACAGCGCAATGCTAAATAAAGAAAAATGAAGCTATTATAAGACCCAGGTCCCATCACACAATGCAACGCAAGCCGGAGGATAGGGTTTTTACCTTATAATAGCCAAAGAATGCTTGATACGTTAAAAACAGATTATTTTGATAGTACTATAGGTGTATAGTGTCAAAAACAATTTCAAATCATAAGTATCAATCACAGATGGCATAAGCGCCCCATCCCACTATGTCGCCATATATAGGATTACAACTAAAATCGAAACGTCACGTATTGGAAGTTGGATTTCCATCTGTGAACCGAGGAAAAAGATAGTCCTCACCGAATTCGAGACGCTCTAGTCCGTGTCTCGGGCAAGCGCGCAGGCAAGCCTTTAGATCGTCTGGGCCGGTCCACCGATGTGGATTATTATTCCTGAACACTGCGTTTCCCCACCCTAGGGGTGTAAGTCTGGTCCGTCTGCCGACCAGAATGCATCGGCCGAAACCGATATAACCGAGGTGCCTCGCAACAACAACAACCACATAATTCAAACTCGTCAGGGCATGTAAAACCACTGACGCCACTTATAACTAGAAAGAAACGCATGTCCTCCCTGAGGTCTATCTCCCGTTTTTGGTTCACACCGGGGTGTGAGGCTCGCGAATCAATGCTACACAAAGCTATGCCACATAGGCGGTGCTTTGATCATCACTACAATACTTTGTTTTTCAATAGAAGCCTTGATCAATTGCCACTTAGGCATGCCACACAGGCAATTCACTCCATGCGTTTGATATCCATCAATATATAACCCCTGAGCTTGTACGTCTCAGAGAAGGGCGTTAAGCAAGAGAATAAATTCTCCGCCGCCAAACAGATATATATTTATTAGAAATCAATCACACAGAATAAAATCCAGTGTCAGACACACAGTCCATTTACAAGTACGTTCTGGGTTTGAATGAAACCGGAGGCACCTAGTACCCCACATATCCATCGATCTCCAAGTACGTCTGGACGACCACCAACTGATTCCCTCCTCTTAGGTGTACGGCCCAATCAAGATCATCAGTAATTATCCAAACGACGTGAAGACCTCCGGTCTTCAACCACTGTCTTCATCTTCGACACCACGTCGAATCCGTTATTCAGAATGGGATAAACCCGGTCTTTCTGAATAACTCGTGTATATATTATAAAAGTGTTGCACAAACACAATATACACCTCATTCCACTTCAGAATATTCTTTTTATTCAAATATTCTTATATTTTGGGAAAGGTTCCCATTAATATTATCAAAGATAAATTCTTTTAATCTTCCTTTGAGTATCACTTTAAACAAGTCGGGATTAGCGAACTACACCGAAATAGTTATTTATTTTATTTCCCAATCCCAACCTATTTATCCCATGAAGTAAAACTGGTAATACATCATATCTAACACCACGGTGTTATCGGTAAATTCAATTACCATTTCACACTCAAATCTAATTAAAGATTTAACTATCGCCTAGAGTAAAACTGGCGATACCCCATTCTCGATCTTTTCAATCTAATTAAAGATTCATTGAAACTCCACTTAGTTTTAATCTTTAACTGGGTTAAAGAATCAGTGTCATTTAAAACACGGTTCACGATAAACCCAAAATCACATCCCATTAATTATCGGGTTAAAGAACAAGTGTTATTTAAAACACTGTTCACGATAAACCCAAAAATCAACACCAATTCAATTCCAATTAAATATTATTTAATTGGTACACTTCATTAAATCTAAATAAAAAGATTTAATCTTTTTCTCAACTGGGCTTAAGAACAGTGTTAATGAAGACACCATTCACGACAAACCCAAATTACATTTGATATTAAATACAAGGCTCTGGATAGAAAATATATCGGCTTATATTCAACATCAAAATTCTACGACCAACAAATATCGTATTGGAAATAACGATATATATATATATATATATATCTTTCAAATTTCCATAACAACATCTATATAATCACGAAATCCAACATCGAAATATTCCAAAGACAATTTCGATTCAAATCCATTCCAATTCATTTATTGGAAATTCTGGTTACTTTTAAAACCCTTTTCAAATCCAATTTATTTATTTAAAAATAAATAAATTATTATTCTAATTCCAAATTAGTTCATTTCGATAAAAATCTATTTTTATCCTTTCAAATATGGAATTTTCCACCTCAATTCTTCACAAATCATTTCTTATGATTTAACACAAATTATTCCTATTTTTAATAATTTTATCAAGGCCCGTACAGTCGATTTCCATCAACGGCCATCGAACTGCACTTACAGCGACCTTTTCTAAATTTGATTTGGACATAATTCAAAATCCGACCGTTAGATTTCAAATTTCTAATATTCGTTAGAAAGCTCTTTTCGATACGAACCCAATGGTTCCAGTTTGAGGAGAATTCGACGGTCGGATCTCCCGCAACGTCAATTCAAAGTCAATGGTCGAAATTCACGAACTACCGCAGCGCGGCGCGTTCTATTCAGGCCATTATATTATATATATAATTTATATAATATATACTTCGTCGATTACCTTTTAAAACGTATTATATAAATCGTTTTAAATTCGTTTTCAAAACGATTTCAACTTCTTTTCAAATTCAAATCAAAATTGAATTTTTCCTTATAAATTCGATTTAAATTCATTTCAAATTGATTTCAATTCAAATCGATTTTTAATTCAATTTCAGTTCGTCTTCAATTCCATTCAATTTCAATTCGAATTCGTTTCTTTTCAACTTCAATTCGAATTCATTTCTATTCAATTTCGATTCTAATTCTAATTCTTTTCAAAATATCAGATTTTGAAATCACTTTCGATATTCATTATCAAATGAATAAAATCGATATAAATATTGTTCACGTGAAAATGGCGTCAATCTAATTAACACGGCTTCATATATTTCTATTTTCAAATATTCTATTTCAAATATTTCTTTTTTTTTCAAATATTTCTATTTCAAATATTTCTATTCAAAACTGGAATGAAGCCCAATCAATTACCATATAATGTTAATTATATGGATTTTCCTACAACACATGTAAATAATAACAACGATAAATAATCAACCATCATCCAGAGTGCACCACACAACTGCATAAGCATTAAATATAAATATTTAACGCTTACACAGTCTGTCAATCCATCGATAGACATACAACTAAACGATCGGGATTAGTGTATGTCAAATCTTATCCCAATACCCGTGTGGGGATTCAAACAATCAAACACAGATTTTATTTGTGCAGTTGGGTGATGTGCAAAATTTATCGTCCCAATCAATATCAATCAAATCAGTGTATATAAACAAATCTCTGATTTGTTTATAAATATTTATTTTATATACACGTTAAAAATTCTATTTTTAACTATAAAATATTTTTTTAACTATATAAATATTTTATTTCACATCACAATCAACTACACATCAAAATCAAACAAACAAGCATACAAGCCGTTCATGGTCTGTGGACGACGGGTGTCGGGTGCTACTAAACACCGTCTACATCCTAGTATATATTTTAACTAGAAAATTAAATTAAAAGTGAGAAGTTCTCACCGATTAGCTAATCCAATACCACGACTCTTCTTGTGGAGAAATCTTCGCCATGCTTGCTCTTCGTCACTTTCGTCGCCCATATTCACTACATATATAAAAATGACATTTTTATATACCCTAGTGTATAAAAATCATATTTTTATACTTCCTATTATATAAAAATTATATTTTTATTACTTCTACTTCATAAAAATCGTATTTTTCTACCGTTACTTTTACTTTATAAAAATCATATTTTTATACCGTTACTTCTACTTTATAAAAGTCATATTTTTATAATTTTTCTTATATGATAAACTCTAATTTTTATAGCTTTTCTTATATGATAAACATCTAATTTTTATAGCTTTTCTTATACGATAAAAATCTAATTTTTATAGCTTTTCTTATATGATAAAAATCTAATTTTTATAGCTTTTCTTATATGATAAAAATCTATTTTTTTATAGCTTTTCTTATACGATAAAAATCTAATTTTTATAGCTTTTCTTATATGATAAAAATCTAATTTTTATAGCTTTTCTTACATGATAAAAATCTATTTTTTATAGCTTTTATTATACGATAAAAATCTAATTTTTATAGCTTCTCTTATATGATAAAATTCTAATTTTTATAGCTTTTCTAAAAATCAACTTTTTTTTACTGCTTTAAAAGTCAACTTTTTACTTCTTTAAAAAAATCATGTTTGTATTAAAAGAAAAATCAGTTTTTTTTAAACAAAAGAAAATGATAACTGAAAATAGAAAAATAAATATGAAAAATACTTACAGCGTTTTGCCAGCGAAGGGGGGAAATGGGGTTCATGGTTGGCGGAGCTAAGCGGCAGGAGAAGAAGAGGGGGAGGTCGTGCGAGGTGGAGGGGGGAGGCGTCACGGCGGACCTGGGCTAGGGCATCTTTCCGTCGCGGTTTTTGAAGAGGGGCAGGAGGAGAGAGAACGAGGAGGGCGTTGGAGTGGGGTGCGATGGCCGGAGGAGGAGGGAGAAGAAGGAGTGGCGGCGGCAGATGGGGGGGGCACGGGTTTTTATAAAAAAAATTCTGATTTCGATTCTGAGTGAAGAGAGGGGAGAGGGTGAGAGAGTCAACGGGGGGGTTATATATAAATTATTTTATTAATATTTTAATTCCAAAAAAGCAACTTTTATTTTCGACCTCGAAACGAGACCCACCGCCTGTCGTCCGTAGCTAATTACCCCCATTCCCAACACAATGGGATATGTATCATAAGCTGATTCGATCGTTTCGATCAGTTTACGTCAATATCAAAATATAATTCTATATATTGAATTTGAACGCACATTTCATTTTACCGAGGCCACATACTAACTCTAAAAATTCCTGAAAAATATTTTCTAGCTTCGTATTGACGATACGGTCCTAACAAAACTAATTTCGTCAAATTCTGAGACCGTTTGAAAAATGGCCATTTTCCAATCGATTAAAATCAACTAAAACTGCTCAAACGCGTTTTCCTTTGCCACGCTCACATATTGATTTGAAAAATTACGAATTTTGAAATCTAGCAATAACTTGACATCACGGATCCAACAAAAGTGGTTTCGTCGAAATCCGAGGTCGTTTGCAAAATTTCCAATTTTAAGGGCCAGAATTCCATAGCGACTATTCTGAATTTTCAACTGGACGTATCTTTTGATTCCCGCTATGAAATTTTGATTTTTCGGATTCGTTGGAAAGATATTATCAAATAGATTCAAATATTTTTGGTTTCACTTAAATCCGGTTTAATTTGCACCCTGCACAACCATTTGAATTTTGAAATCGAATTATCGAACTACCGCGCCATTTTCAATTCCTTTTATAAATATAAATAATTATTTATATTCTAACGACGATCTATATAAATATATACATTCCAATTCTATTCAAAATAAATTTTTCATCGTTATTATTTAAAATAAATCATTTTAAATATTCAAAATTCGCTAAAATTGCCAAAATAAAAATTTTAAATTGGCTCGGATTTTTCGGGTTATTACAATCTCCCCCACTTAAAACTTTTCGTCCCCGAAAAGGAACAAAGACGAAATAACAAATCAACTCAACTTTCATCATTTTCACTACGGCTTAAGTTTTTCAACTTTTCAGTTTCTAAGAACTTTTCAAAAATTTGGCTAACACCCTAAATTTTCGAAAAATTTCACCATAACCTCCCCTGCACCGGGGACTTCAGGATATTTCATACAGCTTCCCATAGCCTTCTTCAATCAAAAAGAAAAAGAAAAAGCCAAGCGGCTAGCCAATCGTCTCACAAAATCACCCAAAACTCAAGAAATACAATAAACATGTACCTATTTTTCGGGCAAACAATTTTATTCCTCTTCTCTAGCCTCTTTTCTATGACCTGCTTAATAGATATACATGTACATGCATGCAATTTTCAAATAATTTCGATACAGTTCAATATTTGGTTCAATTTGGCCTAAATATACAGTTCATTCACATAATGGTTCAAATTTAATTGATCGAATAATAACCAAACAACACAACCAGCAATCAATTAGTTGATTATCTTTTCAAATTCATAACTTTGATATATAGTCAAAAATCACATTTTTGATGCCAAATCACAACAATGTATTCTAGCTATATTTTGGTTCTCACACCAGTCTAATGGAAATATATAAATATCACACCTTCAAAACTCGAACACAACACTGATGATGGGTACCCATCATCAGAATCATTCCCGCGCGACTACAGTGGGATTTTATATCTATCCAGTATATTAAAAGTTAAAATACACGTGGATCAGACGTATATGTAAAATCTATATATACTGGATTGTCCAAATTCAATATAAATAAATATTCAAATACGTATGATTGATTTAAATTTTCAAAACAAAAATTCGTTTTCATTTCAAAAATATACTCCTCACACTCGTTCTATGGTACTACTAATCCCATCTCTAACGAGTCATTCTTATTGGATAATGCTAATCCAATCTCTGATGAATTCTTTCATATGGTTCTAATGTGTCTTGTTCTCGAGCATTTTAAAACAAAGCTCTGATACCAAATGTAACGACCGTGAATTTCGCTCGATCTGAATCAGTCGCTAGACCGACCCTGACCGTTCGAAACCCCTGATTGTTTTGAGAACACGACAAAATAGAACACAGACGGAAGAACATTTCATTGTATATTACAACAATTCCATCAGAATGCAAGAATATACAAAGTATGAACAAATATTACACATTATAAAATATCAGAGATTACAATACATTACATAGCAGAGGAAATTAATACAATACACAACTAGAAGTAATACGCGGATACAAAGCTTTCCTAGTATCGTTCCAGCTGTAAATCAGGATCCTGTGAATATAAATCTGCAAAACCAAAACTACTAGCTGCCCATGTCAAAATAAGGGCACTGAAACACCCCACCTCCGTTAGGGTCACTCTCAAAGGGAATGCCCTAATTTTGGTGGAGGTTTATAAGTATAAGTCACGGATATACAAGACAAATATAAGAACACATATTTTTGAACAGCGGAAAACAACAACTTTTATTTCAATAAAATACGTGTTACACCAACCATACCATAATTGTCTTACAATACTTCAAAAAAAAAACATAACCTTCATATGAATCATAATACTTAGGTGAATCAAATTACACTAAAGATGACCATAGAATTTTACATCATGTTGTCATAACAATAGACCATAGACTTGCATGAATTTCAAAATAAACTATTACAACATATAGTTGTTGTTCAACATGAATCTTATACTAGCATTTACCAAATGGGTGTTGTAAATAACTACCACAAACATGTAGTTTTCAATATGAATAATATGCTTGCATAAGTCCCAATCAAAATTCCACAACATGTGGTTGTCAACATAAGCCACATAATTGTATGAATCAAACCATAGCATTGCCAAATCGTTTAGAATCAAAATAACATATAAATATAAGTCATTATCGCCACAATTCCATTTCGTTTCCAACGCAAATTGCGTACTTGCAAATATCCAATCGTATACCATAATATTCCCAAATCGTTTTGCATCAAAGCAACATGCAAATATAGATTATTATTGCCACAATCCCATTTCTTACATTACACAAATCAACACAATTATTTAATTCATACCGGAATAGCACTCTACTTACAGCGTATGGCGAATCTTCAATTCAGAAATCTGAATTCTGAATTTGGAGACGCTATTTTTTTGTTGTAGGCGTTGCTTTGATTGATTTGATGTTGCTTTAAGCTTTGAATTATCTCCTAGTTGTCTCTCTATTTCTGACGTCTATCTTCAGTCTCTCCTCAGCAGCATGACGGTCTCATCTCCATTTTAGTTTATGTGAATTAGGGTTAGCCTTAGGTCCTTTTTATAGAGTTTGTGAGTTGATTTAGACCGTCGATGAAGCTTGGTTCAATAATAGCCGTTCGTTTGAAGGAGAGACCAACCAGGAGCTGACACCTAGCCCTAGTGACAAGGCAAAGCTCAGAAAATCGACCAAACACAGACCTGGCCAGCCAGGGTGGGCTGGGTTTGACCTGGCTTAGGGGCCAGGTCGACACCCCAGTCGACACGGGTTACCCAGGTCGACTGCCCTGTCGACCTGGCTAGCCCCAGGTCGACTGCCAAGTCGACCTGGGTGCTTTGGGCGGGAATTTTCCCGCCTTGGCCAATTGGGCCCGATTTTGAATTTTGAATTAGTTTTTCTGAGCTGTTTTCGTCTGTTCGAATTTTAAACCTAATTCTGAAACTTCCGGAGGCCATATCTTGGTCATACGGACTCCGATTTTCGAAAACTCGGACTCTATTTCGCGTATTTTTCCAAGACGAACGCAATGGCGTATCCCATTTCCCTTAATTCTTTGATTTGAAAGTAATTATACTTTAATTTATGAATTTCACGGTTATAGAATACACGGGGTGTTACATTCTCCCCCACTTAAAAGGATTTCGTCCCCGAAATCTTCAAGTTAGGAAGAATGTATATCCTAACATCCAAACATCCATCTACTCATCCATCAAACACGAGCATCCATTGTCCTTAAAAGACTTCTAATGCTTCATGATCATATGCGAAGTGTGTGTGTACATGTACTTATCTAATGCAAAATCAGGCGGTCTACTGATTCAGTTGACCTCCTTAATGCGAATTATGTAAGTGCTATGAATCCATTATGTATGCAAATCCTCCAATTCATGATTCTACATGAGTGCACAATCATTCATATAAATGCAACATCCATATGACAACACATTAAAGTTCAACCATATACGAATGCAAACATATATGCATATGCAATATGAAGTGACTGAGCCGATCTAAAACCTAGATTGTGTGTGTATATGCAACCACGAGCAACCACTAGCAATCACTTGAAACCACTTGCAACCATCATCCATAACATGTTTCAACTACATGTTTTCATCCAAAGAGTTTCTACCTAAAAGATAGGGTCGAGGAGATATACCTAAAAAAATAAATAGATAAAAGCTCAACTTAAGGAAAAGGAAGGATCAAAGATGTACCCTCGAAAAGAAAAGGGTAGGCAGCACGTATTCTTGCTTCAGTCTCCCAAGTTGCATCTCCTTCGGCGTCGCTCCACTGAACTTTGACGAGCTTGACTTCGCGGTTGCGTAGCTTCTTCACTTCCGTTCCTAATATGCGGGTTGGAACTTTCCTCATGGTTGCTTTACGTTCCACTTCAGCTTCTTCTAGGATATTTGGCTCTACCACTTCAGCAGACTCATGTAGACATTTTCGGAGATGTGAAACATGAAAAACGTTGTGAACTCCGGCCAGCTTTTCGGGTACCTCTAATCTATAGGCCATTTTCCCAATTTTCTCGATGATAGGGAATGGCCCAACGAACCTTGGTGCTAGCTTTCCTGTGGTTCCAAAACGGACAACGTTCCTTAGCGGAGATACCTTAAGAAAAACTCTGTCTCCAACCTCAAATTCAAGGTTGGTCCTCCTCTTGTCGGCGTAGGACTTTTGTCTGTCTTGGGCCGTCTTCATCCTTCTTCGTATTAAGTCTACTTTTTCTGAAGTCTCTCGGATCATATCTGGTCCAAGTATGAGTTTATCAGTAGACTCCCACCAACAAGTGGGCGATCGGCACGGTCTTCCATATAAGGCTTCGAAGAGCGCCATCCCGATGGTTGCTTGATAGCTGTTATTGTAGGCAAATTCCACCAAAGGAAGATGGTCTTCCCATGTCCCTCCAAAGTCAAGGACGCACAGTCTTAAAAGGTCCTCCAAAACTCTATTCACTCTTTCTGTTTGGCCGTCGGTTTGGGGATGATAGGCTGTGCTCAAGCATAACTGCGTTCCTACTGCTTCTTGCAGACTCCGCCAAAACTCATTGGTGAAGGTAGGGTCTTCGCGTTGTGCTGTCCCTATTGAGTCCACTAAAGTCGGGCGCACTTCGAGAGATGCTAGCAAGCCTGGTACAAAATCGGAGGAAGGCATAAAGTCGAAGCTGGCTATAAACTCTAGGCTTTGTCTTTCAACAAACAGTGGGCTTAGGGTCAATTTCTTTCGGCTCAACGCGTTTGCCACTACGTTGCCTTTGCCCGGAGTGTAGGAGATCTCGAAATCATACGAGGCAAGAAAATCCATCCATCTCTATTGCCTCAAGTTAAGATCTTTCTACGAGAAAAGATATTTCAACGATTTATGGTCAGTGTAAAGTTCGAACTTCTCACCTAGGAGATAGTGTCGCCAAGACTTGAGTGCAAAGACGATGGCAGCTAACTCAAGATCGTGGGTCGGGTAGTTCTTTTCGTGCACTTTCAACTGCCTCCCGCCATAAGCTACTACCCTTCCTTCTTGCATTAAGACGGCGCCTAGCACTGTCCCACATGCATCTGTATAAACAGTGAACATCTTGCTTCCATCTGGCAACGTCAAAACTGGGGCTGTTGTAAGAGCCCTTTTTAGTCGCTGGAAAGCAAACTCGCAATCCAAGTCCCAATTGAATGCTAGATTCTTCTTGTTCAATTTCGTGAGCGGAGCTGAGATTTTCGAAAAATCCTTTATGAACTTTCGATAGAAACCTGCTAGTCCTAGAAAACTTCGGACCTCAGTTGCATTCCTTGGTGTCTTCCAATCCTGTACCGCCACTACCTTAGCAGGGTCCACTGCTAACCCTTGTTTGGATACTATGTGCCCGAGGAACCTCACTCCTTCTCTCCAAAAGTGGCATTTGGAGAATTTGGCTTTTAGCTGATGGACTCACAGAGTTTCCATGATTGCCCTTAAGTGCTGAGCATGTTCCTCTTCACTCTTTGAGAAGATAAGGATATCATCTACGAAGACCACTACGAACTTATTGAGGAAATCTCCGAATACCCTACTCATCAGGTCCACGAAGTAAGCAGGTGCATTTGTCAAGCCGAAAGGCATGACAAGCCATTCAAAGAAGCCGTATGGGGTTCTGAATGTCGTTTTATTGATACTATCTTCAGCCACCCTTAGCTGATAAAAACCGGTCGCTAAATCGAGTTGGGAGAAAACAGACGCTCCTACAAGCTGATCAAAAAAATCGTCAATTCTTGGGAGAGGGTGCCTATTCTTTTTCGTTAGCTTGTTGAGCTCCCTATAGTCGACACATAGACGGAGTGAACCATCCGCCTTTGTAGCGAACACCACTGGAGCGCCCCATTCTGAAATGCTCCTCCTAATGAACCCCTTTTCTAGAAGCTCTTTAATCTGTTTACTGAGCTCTTTCCTTTCCCGTGGAGCCATGTGTCTAACGGGCAATGCAACGGGCTTTGCATTATCTACAAGGTATATGCGGAAGTCTATCTCCCGCTTCGGAGGCAAGCCCTTCACCTCTTCGAAGACATCCGGATATTCCCGGACCACTCTAACTGATTGCAAATTTTCAACAGAGGCATCTAGCGAGTCAAGGTAACTAAGCATAACCGCATACGAGGGATTACAAGAAATTTCCAAAGTATTAACGAGCTGGGTTAGGGGCCTAACAACCCTTTTCTCACAATCAAGGATGGCCCCATTACTGGATAGCCAATCCATGCCCAAAATCAAACCATATCCCGAAAAGCCCAAAACAAAGGCACTACATTTAAATTCTACGCTTAGAATAGAAATTTTCAATCCCAAACAGATCATAGACAAATGAGCTGGGCCCCCAATTGGGTTTGAAACAATTAAGGGGTCCTCAACCATACTAGTTTTTAGGTGCAGAGATTCTACTAAAGTAGACGAGATAAAGGAGTGTGATGCGCCAGAATCAAATAAAGTGCGAACGGGGTGATCATAAAGATAAACTACACTTTCTACAGAAGTATTTATACCTCGCTGTTGCAGAGGTGGCGCTTCTAGCACATGAATTTGTGCCCCTGAGGTGGATCCAGCCCTCTGCCCCTGTCCTCGTTTCTTTGGGCAGTCCTTAGCCCTGTGGCCTGTCTCACTACAAGAAAAGCACCCACCATTATCCTTTGCCTTCTTTTTCCGGCAATCTTTCACTAAGTGCCCCACTTTGCCACAGAAATTACACTTCCTCTTCTCTTTGTTGCCTTTCCCGCCCTTCTTAAAGTCTGTCTTCTTAGGCTGCAAACCCTCTTTCTTCCCTTGAGAGCTTTCTGCCTTTGTCTCCTTCTTGCCCTTATCTTCTTCGTTCAGCAACGCCATCTGTACCAACCTTTCATACGTAGCTCCCATGGGTATATGGGTCATGGCCAAACTGTGTAATGGCTCATTCAACCCTTTGACAAAACGGAGAGCCTTCTTGTGCGGGGTGTTGACTAGGTCCAGCCCAAACCTAGCCAACTCATCGAACTGATTAACATACTCTTTGACTGTCTTGTTCCCTTACTTAAGAAATAAGAATTTTTCCAACTACAAACTCCTTTCCGTATCTGAGAGAAATTTAGCCTCAAACCTTGCCCTAAAGTCCTCCCATGTTTCCACTGGTCTTTCTGCATTAGTGACTTCCCACCAGTAGGAAGCCTCACCTTTTAGCAACCATACTGCCAGTTGTACTTTCTGCCTATCTTCTACCTCAAAGATGATGAATAAGTCCTCGGTTTCATTCAGCCAATTTCTAGCTGCCACGAAGGACTCAGTTCCATGGAAATCCTTTCCTCCCATAGTTTTAAAATCTTTACATATCTTAGCAAACGTGTTTCCCCATGGAGGAGGTGGAGGAAGAGGTGCTGCTGCAGCTGTACGATTTCCTACAGCTGGGGGAGGAGGAACGGTAGGACCGGGCTGAGTGGCCCTTGCTTCTAAGAACCGCCTAAACCAACCAGGTATTGGTACACCCTCTGGCAAGTTAAGTTCTTCGGACATGCTGAAACAAAAAGGATAGATTCAAAACGAAGGATAAGAGATAGTACGTATGGCTTTGGGGGGACTTTGCCGTTTTTTAAAAAAAAAATTAAATAATAATATTTTTCTTTTAAAAATGCTTCTTTAAAATTTTTTTTTTTTGAAAATAAATTTTCAAAACTTTTTATCTTATCTGGTAAACCTATGCTCTGATACCAAGTGAAACACCCCACCTCCGTTAGGGTCACTCTCAAAGGGAATGCCCTAATTTTGGTGGAGGTTTATAAGTATAAGTCACGGATATACAAGACAGATATAAGAACACATATTTTTGAACAGCGGAAAACAACAACTTTTATTTCAATAAAATACGTGTTACACCAACCATACCATAATTGTCTTACAATACTTCAAAAAAAAACATAACCTTCATATGAATCATAATACTTAGGTGAATCAAATTACACTAAAGATGACCATAGAATTTTACATCATGTTGTCATAACAATAGACCATAGACTTGCATGAATTTCAAAATAAACTATTTCAACATATAGTTGTTGTTCAACATGAATCTTATACTAGCATTTACCAAATGGGTGTTGTAAATAACTACCACAAACATGTAGTTTTCAATATGAATCATATGCTTGCATAAGTCCCAATCAAAATTCCACAACATGTGGTTGTCAGCATAAGCCACATACTTGTATGAATCAAACCATAGCATTGCCAAATCGTTTAGAATCAAAATAACATACAAATATAAGTCATTATCGCCACAATTCCATTTCGTTTCCAACGCAAATTGCGTACTTGCAAATATCCAATCGTATACCATAATATTCCCAAATCGTTTTGCATCAAAGCAACATGCAAATATAGATTATTATCGCCACAACTCCATTTCTTACATTACACAAATCAACACAATTATTTAATTCATACCGGAATAGCACTCTACTTACAGCGTATGGCGAATCTTCAATTCAGAAATCTGAATTCTGAATTTGGAGACGCTATTTTTTTGTTGTAGGCGTTGCTTTGATTGATTTGATGTTGCTTTAAGCTTTGAATTATCTCCTAGTTGTCTCTCTATTTCTGAAGTCTATCTTCAGTCTCTCCTCAGCAGCATGACGGTCTCATCTCCATTTTAGTTTATGTGAATTAGGGTTAGCCTTAGGTCCTTTTTATAGAGTTTGTGAGTTGATTTAGACCGTCGATGAAGCTTGGTTCAATAATAGTCGTTCGTTTGAAGGAGAGACCAACCAGGAGCTGACTCCTAGCCCTAGTGACAAGGCAAGGCTCAGAAAGTCGACCAAACACAGACCTGGCCAGCCAGTGTGGGCTGGGTTCGACCTGGCTCAGGGGCCAGTGGACACCCCAGTCGACACCGTGTCGACTTGGCAGTCGACACGGGTTACCCAGGTCGACTGCCCTGTCGACCTGGCTAGCCCCAGGTCGAATGCCAAGTCGAACTGGGTGCTTTGGGCGGGAATTTTCCCACCTTGGCCAATTGGGCCCGATTTTGAATTTTGAATTAGTTTTTCTGAGCTGTTTTCGTCTGTTCGAATTTTAAACCTAATTCTAAAACTTCCGAAGGCCATATCTTGGTCATACGGACTCCGATTTTTGAAAACTCGGACTCTATTTCGCGTATTTTTCCGAGACGAACGCAATGGCGTATCCCGTTTCCCTTAATTCTTTGATTTGAAATTAATTATACTTTAATTTATGAATTTCACGGTTATAGAATACACGGGGTGTTACAGGCACCCAGAGTTTAGGTTAAAACAATAAACTCCAGGTCAGTCATGGGACTGGTGTGAGAACCAAAATAGTTATTAATCTTTATTTTAAAGTTAGGTAAATCAAGGGACCACGCCGCTAACGTGGAACGGGTTTCCTCCCAAGAATACCAGTGCATAAAACAAGCAGCGCAATGCTAAATAAAGAAAAATGGAGCTATTATAAGACCCAGGTCCCATCACGCAATGCAACGCAAGCCGGAGGATAGGGTTTTTACCTTATAGTAGCCAAAGAATGCTTGATACATTTAAAACAGATTATTTTGATAGTACTATAAGTGTATAGTGTCAAAATCAATTTCAAATCATAAGTATCAATCATAGACGGCATAAGCGCCCCATCCCACTATGTCGCCATATATAGGATTACAACTAAAATCGAAACGTCACGTATTGGAAGTTGGATTTCCATCTGTGAACCGAGGCAAAAGATAGTCCTCACCGAATTCGAGACGCTCTAGTCCGTATCTCGGGCAAGCGCGCAGACAAGGCTTTAGATCGTCAGGGCCGGTCCACTGATGTGGATTATTATTCCTAAACACTGCGTTTCCCCACCCTATGGGGTGTGAGTCTGGTCCGTCTGCCGAACAGAATGCATCGGCCGAAACCGATATAACCGAGGCGCCTCGCAACAACAACAACCACATAATTCAAACTCGTCAGGGCATGTAAAACCACTGACGCCACTTCTAACTAGAAAGAACGCATGTCCTCCCTAAGGTCCGTCTCCCATTTTCGGTTCACACCGGGGTGTGAGGCTCGCGAATCAACGCTACACAAAGCTATGCCACACAGGCGGTGTTTTGATCATCACCACAAGACTTTGTTTATCAACATAAGCCTTGATCAATTGCCACTTAGGCATGCCACACAGGAAATTCACACCATGCGTTTGATATCCATCAACATATAACCCCTGAGCTCGTACGTCTCAGAGAAAGGCGTTAAGCAAGAGAATAAATTCTCCGCCGCCAAACAGATATATATTTAATAGAAATCAATCACACATAATAAAATCCTATGTCAGACACACAGTCCATTTACAAGTCCATTCTGGGTCTGAACGAAACTGGAGGCACCTAGTACGCCGCATTTCCATCGATCTCCAAGTACGTCTTGACGACCACCAACTGATTCCCTCCTCTTGGGTGTACGGCCCAATCAAGATCATCGGTAATTATCCAAACGACGTGAAGACCTCCGGTCTTCAACCACCGTCTTCATCTTCGACACCATGTTGAATCAGTTATTCAGAATGGGATAAACCCGGTCTTTCTGAATAACTCGCGTATATATCATAAAAGTGTTACATAAACACAACATACGCCTCATTCCACTTCAGAATATTCTTTTTATTCAAATATTCTTATATTTTGGGAAAGGTTCCCATTAATTTTATCAAAGATAAATTCTTTTAATCTTCCTTTGAGTATCACTTTAAACAAGTCAGGATTAGCAAACTACACCGAAATAATTATTTATTATATTTCTCAATCCCAACCTATTTATCCCATGAAGTAAAACTGGTAATACATCATATCTAACACCACGGTGTTATCGGTAAATTCAATTACCATTTCACGCTCAAATCTAATTAAAGATTTAACTATCGCCTGAAGTAAAACTGGTGATACTCCATTCTCGATCTTTTCAATCTAATTAAAGATTGATTAAAACTCCACTTAGTTTTAATCTTTAATTGGGTAAAAGAATCAGTGTCATTTAAAACACGGTTCATGATAAACCCAAAATCACATCCCATTAATTATCGGGTTAAAGAACAAGTGTTATTTAAAACACTGTTCACGATAAACCCAAAAATCAACACCAATTCAATTCCAATTAAATATTATTTAATTGGTAAACTTCATTAAATCTAAATAAAAAGATTTAATCTTTTTCTCAACTGGGCTTAAGAACAGTGTTAATGAAGACACCATTCACGACAAACCCAAATTACATTTGATATTAAATACAAGACTCTGGATAGAAAATATATCGGCTTATATTCAACATCAAATTCTACGACCAACAAATATTGTATTGGAAATAACGATATATATATATATATATATATATATATATCTTCCAAATTTCCATAAAAACATCTGTATAATCACGAAATCCAACATCGAAATATTCCAAAGACAATTTCGATTCAAATCCATTCCAATTCAATTATTGGAAATTCTGGTTACTTTTAAAACCCTTTTCAAATCCAATTTACTTGTTTAAAAATAAATAAATTATTATTCTAATTCCAAATTAGTTCATTTCGATAAATTCACGAACTACCGCAGCGCGGCGCGTTCTATTCAGGCCATTATATTATATATATAATATATACTTCGTCGATTTCTTTTTAAAACGTATTATATAAATTGTTTTAAATTCGTTTTCAAAACGATTTCAACTTCTTTTCAAATTCAAATCAAAATTGAATTTTTCCTTATAAATTGGATTTAAATTCATTTCAAATTGATTTCAATTCAAATCGATTTTTAATGCAATTTCAGTTTGTATTCAATTCCATTCAATTTCAATTCGAATTCATTTCTTTTCAATTTCAATTCGAATTCATTTCTATTCAATTTCAATTCGAATTCTAATTCTTTTCAAAATATCAGATTTTGAAATCACTTTCGATATTCATTATCAAATGAATAAAATCGATATAAATATCGTTCACTTCAAAATGGCGTCAATCTAATTAACAAGGCTTCATATATTTCTATTTTCGAATATTCTATTTCAAATATTTCTTTTTTTTTTTCAAATATTTCTATTTCAAATATTTCTATTCAAAACTGGAATGAAGCCCAATCAATTACCATATAATATTAATTATATGGATTTTCCTACAACACATGTAAATAATAACAACGATAAATAATCAACCATCATCCAGAGTGAACCACACAACTGTATAAGCATTAAATATAAATAATTAACGCTTACACAGTCTGTCAATCCATCGATTGACATACAACTAAACAATCGGGATTAGTGTACGTCAAATCTTATCCCAATACCCGTGTGGGGTTTCAAACAATCAAACACAGATTTTATTTGTGCAGTTGGGCAGTGTGCAAAATTTATCGTCCCAATCAATATCAATCAAATCAGTGTATATAAACAAATCTCTGATTGGTTTATAAATATTTATTTTATATACATGTTAAAAATTCTATTTTTAACTATAAAATATTTTTTTAACTTTATAAATATTTTATTTCACATCGCATCACACAATCAACTACACATCAAAATCAAACAAACAAGCATACAAGCCGTCCATGGTCTGTGGACGACGGGTGTCGGGTGCTACTAAACACCGTCTGCATCCTAGTATATATTTTAACTAGAAAATTAAATTAAAAGAGAGAAGTTCTCACCGATTAGCTAATCCAATACCACGACTCTTCTTGTGGAGAAATCTTCATCGTGCTTGCTCTTCGTCACAGTACATATATAAAAATGACATTTTTATATACCCTAGTGTATAAAAATCATATTTTTATACTTCCTATTATATAAAAATAATATTTTTATTACTTCTACTTTATAAAAATCATATTTTTCTACCGTTACTTTTAATTTATAAAAATCATATTTTTATACCGTTACTTCTACTTTATAAAAATCATATTTTTATAACTTTTCTTATATGATAAAAATCTAATTTTTATAGCTTTTCTTATATGATAAAAATCTAATTTTTATAGCTTTTCTTATACGATAAAATTCTAATTTTTATAGCTTTTCTTATACGATAAAAATCTAATTTTTATAGCTTTTCTTATACGATAAAAATCTAATTTTTATAGCTTTTCTTATACGACAAAAATCTAATTTTTATAGCTTTTCTTATATAAAAATCAAATTTTTATAGCTTTTCTTATATGATAAAAATCTAGTTTTTATAGCTTTTCTTATATGATAAAAATCTAATTTTTATAGCTTTTCTTATGCGATAAAAATCTAATTTTTATAGCTTTTCTTATATGATAAAAATCAAATTTTTATAGCTTTTCTAAAAATCAACATTTTTTTACTGCTTAAAAAATCAACTTTTTACTTCTTTAAAAAATCATGTTTGTATTAAAAGAAAAATCAGTTTTTTTTAAACAAAAGAAAATGATAACTGAAAATAGAAAAATAAATATAAAAATACTTACAGCGTTTTGCCAGCGAAGGAGGGAAATGGGGTTCACGGTTGGTGGAGCTAGGGGGCAGGGAAAGAAGAGGGGGAGGTCGTGCGAGGTGTAGGAGGGGGGGGGGAGGCGTCACGGCGGACATGGGCTAAGGCTTCTTTCCGTCGCGGGTTCTGAAGAGGGGCAGGAGGAGAGAGAACGAGGAGGGCGTCGGAGTGGGGTGCGATGGCCGGAGGAGGAGGGAGAAGAAGGAGCGGCGGCGGCAGATGGGGGGCTGACGGGTTTTTATTTTTTTTAATTTCGATTCTGAATGAAGAGAGGGGAGAGGGTGAGAGAGTCAACGGAGGGGGGGGGGGGTACATATAAATTATTTTATTAATATTTTAATTCCAAAAAAGCAACTTATATTTTTGACCTCGAAACGAGACCCGCCGCCTGTCGTCCATAGCTAATTACCCCCATTCCGAACACAATGGGATATGTATCGTAAGCTAATTCGATCGTTTCGATTAGTTTCCGTCAAAATCAAAATATAACTCTATATATTGAATTTGAACGCGCATTTCAATTTTCCAGGGCCACATACTAACTCTTAAAATTTCCAAAAAATATTTTCTAGCTTCGTATTGACGATACGGTCCTAACAAAACTAATTTCGTCAAATTCTGAGACCATTTGAAAAATGGCCATTTTCCAGTCGATTAAAATCAACTAAAACTGGTCAAACGCGTTTTCCTTTGCCATGCTCACATATTGATTCGAAAAATTACGAATTTTGAAATCTAGCAATAACATGACATCACAGATCCAACAAAAGTGTTTTCGTCGAAATCCGAGGTCGTTTGCAAAATTTCCATTTTTAAGGGCCAGAATTCCATAGCAACTATTCTGAATTTTCAACTGGATGTATCTTTTGATTCCCGCTATGAAATTTTGATTTTTCGGATTCGTTGGAAAGATATTATCAAATAGATTCAAATATTTTTGGTTTCACTAAAATCCGGTTTAATTTGCACCCTGCACATCCATTTGAATTTTGAAATCGAATTATCGAACTACCGCGCCATTTTCAATTCCTTTTATAAATATAAATAATTATTTATATTCTAACGACGATCAATATAAATATATACGTTCCAATTCTATTCAAAATAAATTTTTCGTCGTTATTATTTAAAATAAATCGTTTTAAATATTCAAAATTAGCTAAAATTGCCAAAATAAAAATTTTAAATTGGCTCGGATTTTTCGGGTTATTACAATCTCAAACCCCCCTCCCCCTCCCCCCTCCCCCCCCCCCCCCGGTTAATCGACATCGACGGAAACCCGCATCCCTCGTACCCGGCCATTTTCCGATCAAACCACGGCGAATTACCACCTGCCCCAGTTCAACTTTTTGTAGCTCTCCGCCTCCTCTTCAAATCCATACCTTCCATTCCCCCTATCGTCCCGTATTTCGTGCGCACCGCCTCTCCAAAGTTCAAACCTTCCCGCCGTCACCGCCATCGCCAGAGGCGATCGATCACCTTTGCACCACCGCGCGTGGGTGCGCCTTCCCGTCCTCCTCGATGTTGTACAACCTGATCGTCTCCAGGCGCAACGGATTGAAGCGAAAATCCAAACCTAGTTTCGAACCCTCTTTGAAAGGAATCAGCTTTGTTTATTTAAACTGAAAATAACACTTTTAAGTGTTGCAAAATTTGAAAAATCGTATCTTTATCGTATATTAACGAAATTCGATGAAACAAGAAACATCAAGACCGTGTCAACGCTCTCTACATTCTAGAAGTGTCCGTGGATTTTTCTGAGGACGCTATGATTTTTAGAAAAGCAACAAATCAAGATGAGATTTATAAACTAAAATGCGAATGGAAATGAGTTGTATAAATTATATAAGCAAAATATAAATTATATACGTGTTGTATACCTCATGTACATACACGGTATAAGTTATATGAGCGATGTATGAATTATACATGCATTGTATAAATCATATGTGTGTTGGAATGGAAATAAAATATATTTATATACGAATATATATATATATATACACTCCCCTCGTCCACAAACCATGGACGATATTTATTGATTGTGAATTGGCGTGAAATATTTGGTGAATAATACGAATGGTTGGTAGAATTGTTTGTGGTTGATATTGTTTAGATTGTGGTTAGAAAATACCATTATGATTGAAAAATACCCATTTGTGATTGAAACAAAATTAGAATAAATTGTGGAAAAGAAAATCATACTCGCCTGCATGCGAATTAGATGTATGAAATCCCCATTGTCAAAAACCGCGAGGTTTTAAGGTAGAGCGAGGAGCCGTACTCGGGACGGTGCCGGTTTTAAATACCCTGTCATTATGCTGCCAAAATTTTCAATAATATTCATGTGTTAGAGTTATTTTCATGTGTTGAAACTATATTCATGTGTTGAAAACTATATTCATGTGTTGAAACCATATTCATGTGTTGAATAGATATTCATGTGTTGAATATAAATTTAGGTGATGAATAAAATTCTTTGGAAAATAAAAATAACATTTTATCACATATATAAACTATTCGTGTTTTAAATAAATTGTTTTAACATTAAAAATCACATTTTTTATATATAAAAACTATAGAAATTATTCATGTGTTGAATAAAGGATTAGAATGATAAAAATTATATTTTTATCGTATGTGAGAAGTGGAAAATATTCATGTGTTGAATATATAGATTGAACAATAAAATCTACATTTTTATTGTGAATATGAAGTGCTAAAAATGTTCATGTGTTGAATAAATATTTTTGATGGTAAAAATATCATTTTTATCATGTAAACGACTCACTAAAAATATACAAGTGTTGAAACAAATATTTGTTTGCTATGAATATTATTTTTAACATGTAGGTGAACTAAATAAAATAGTCATGTGTTGAAATATATTTTTGTTCACTAAAAATATCATTTTTATGCGAAACGTGAAGTGTTAAAAATAACCACTTGTTCAAATAAATATGTGTGGGTTGAAAATATTATTTTTAACATGTGTAGCAAGTATTAAAAATAACCATATGTGGAAAAGAACCTTTGTTCGCTAGAAATATTATTTTTAGCTTAGTTTGCACATATATACATGTGTTGAACAGGAAAGTGGATTAGCTGTTGTGTAACACCCCACGTCCGTTAGTGTCAGTCACAAAGGGAATGCACTAAGTTCTGTGGAGCATTTTGGGTAAAAGATGCAAATAAATTACAAGACAGACAAATTATTAAACAGTGGAAAATAGAACTTTGCTTTATTGATAATTTAGTCTGTACAAGATTCTTTTACAATATCAGAGTATCATCTGTCTTTATAAAATAAAGAAGCATGAAAATACATTTATATATTCCCCAATGTAGCAAGAGCCAGCCATAGCATCTGGAAGAGAATACAAAGACAACTTCGTCAAATCTTCAAGCTGGGAAAGAGCAACGGTCCAGTCTGATCCTGAGTTATACTATTCCCTCCTCAACTACCTGGGGGGGGGGGGAAACGGAAGAAAAGAAGACGAAAGAAAAACAGAGTCAGACATAAAGCCTGAGTAAGTTCAGTAACTTCTAGCATGTGAACATGGAAAAACAAAACGACATGAATTAACTGAATACAAGATTACACCATGACGATAAGGTCAATAAGATTAGACAAGGTAGTCACAAGATATGCTAAGATGACTGGATACGCTCTAATACTTTCGCAGCTTCGCTATTTCCTTGTTATACTGGTTTCTATATCTCTGCACCACCTAACTAGTGTTCAACTAGTAACGATAACGTGATCCCAACCCCTGTAGTTTCCATTGTCTTCAGGCATACATTTATTATTTATTACCTAGATCTAATCTAGGGTTTTCTATCAAGTGCTTCTTAGATTTAACTATAGTTTTACGCTATCTGCTGAACGCTTTTCGAGTTCAGGGTTTATGCCACCTAGTCCAACTAGGGATTACGCTACCTGTCGAACAATGCCCCCAAGTCTAGGACACACTACCTAGAGTGGTATATGCTCCTAGGCTTCCCCACGCATGTATCGCGAATCGTTATCGCTTGTCTAGATGCACATGTCCTGTAATGTGCGATCCGAGTCCTGTGACAGGGCAAATCAAGGAATACAGAACTCGGTCGGGAGCTTTCGGATATCTGCCGATGCAGATGCTAAGGTCTGTTTTTTATTCCAGTGGCTATGGTCCCACTTGACCCCTCCCTCAACTAATGAAAGGCACACCTTGTAAAATGAGAACTATACGCCGGCCCCTGGTGCCCCACTATCCTATGGCCATCCGCAACCATAACTAGATAGCAAGTATATGGTCTTTTTGAGTTCTCCGCCTTTCCGCTTCACGTATCTCGATTGACTCAAGATGGATGGTAGACGACGAGTTGCTATCACAGGGCTACCATCTTCTCGCCGAATCACGCTGGTCCATCCTAGTCTTTAGGTTGCAACATATATATATTGCAATCAAGGCATACCCTCGGTTCTTCTAACGCAGACCTTAACCTCTGTGAGCCCAGGATGATCATCTGCAGCCTCACAGAGGGATACCAAGAGTACCCTCACGTCCCCCCGAAGCCTCGGGCTTCGTAACCCAATTCGTTGGAGCCTTCTTAAAACCATATGGATGTCTTAACCCTCTTCCCTTTTTCAACTGAGGTTTACTATTTAGTTTTCTTTCTCGCCAGGTTGGGTTGGCTAAGTGTCTTTAGTCGATTGAAGCTATCTTAACCCTCTTCCCTTATCCTATTACACTAGTTAAGTGTTATCCCATTATGCTTTTTTACTTAACCCTATTCATTTATCATATTCTGATGGTTAAGCATTCAAGTTTACTTAACCCTATGGTCTAGTCCAGCTAACATATTAATTTGGCTAAGTGTATAACTTAACCCCAACCTCTAGTCTAATTAACATGTTAAATTGGCTAAGTGTATTAACTTTACTTAACCCCACCTTCCAGTCTAGTCAACATGTAAATTTGGCTAAGTATTCCCATGGACTTAATCCTCCCATTCTAGCTTTAACTGTGCTAAGTTGGTTAAGTGTTCCTTAACCTTCCCATTCTAGCTTTAATTAATAAATTAAAGCCGCAACCTCTCACATTAGACAGATATTGTTGCGGTTACTGGATGTGCCGGTCGGTTCCGGGCAGGTTTACACCGCAACTCAGTCTAACCTCGGGTTAGGCATATTCATGTTTTCTAAGTTCAAAGGGTTTTTGATTAATTTCCAAATCTGGTCTTGAAAACAACCATCCTGTCCTTCGGATCAGTTAGGGATAGCCAGGGAGGGCAGGAAACTTGTATTTTCCAAACCCAAGCCTAGACACTATCCTCTCTGTCACCCTAGAACCTTCTGGTCTATGTGTTATAAAAAGGGGTGTTATCAAAATACTTTTCTTTTGTTTATAAATTGTTAACAATTTATTTCAAAAGCCCATTTCCCCTTTTTAGACAAATTTGGCCTATATTTATTTGTCAAGCCTACTAGTATACTTATATTCTAGGCCCAAGTCCTAACCCAACATGTAGTTTAAGCCATTTCCTATTTCATTGCCGAAACTAGATTAAATATCCTAGTTTATAATTTATGGCCAAAATTTAACCAAGTTACATATTTTGTGGTAAATGAACAATTTAACAATTTATGACGAATTTTATAAGTAAATTACTCCTAATTTACTGATTTCATTACTACTCTTTTAATGTACATTGTCATATTTATTATTATGGCTCATTCTCTCTTATTTATCATATTTATACTTTTTGGTATGTAAATTATACCAAGTTTAGTGTCGCTAACCATAATTTATTCTAAACATGACAATTGCTCACAATTATGAATAAATTCAAAATTGTGCTAATATACTTATTCCAAATCAACCTTAATTAACCCAATCTTGGTTTAACATCCTAATTCACAATTTATGGCAAAACTAGAATTATTTTTCTAGTTTACATTTTATGCCTAAAATTTAGCTTACTTACTAACGCTAAATTTAGTATGTCAAAATCACATATTCCCTAATCCATGTCAAATTTCCCCATTTTCATTTTAATATGCATGTCATAATACATATTCCAAATTATGCCAATTTCCATGTTTACAACTACGTTCATATTCATTTCCATGTTTTTCCCCAAATCGCATTCCCACCGTTCGAATAATCGTGATTCAACCTAGATTATAAATAAATCTAGATTCGTAGATAAAAAAGGGAATGAATCAAAATGACAAGAAGGAATAATTGGCATAAAAAGGTTTGGATAACAATGTAGGTTCAAGAATATGGGTAGACCTAACTAAATAGGTAAATTCCCACTGTCTTAAAACCAAAGAATGGGCAAAATAGGTTCAAGAACGTGGGTAGACCTAACTTAATAGGTAAATTCCCACTGTCTTAAAACCAAAGAAAAACCAAGGAACAGGTAGAATAAATAATTGGGTTTAGACCCAACTTCTCAATCACAAAACTAAAGCAATATTTTCCTAATCATAAATCATGGGTGTCAAAATCACAGTTGTCCTCATTATGTCATAAGTAATAGTTTATGTCCAAATCAAAGGTATAGGCCTAGTCAAGGAAATAATCCTTGTAGTCACAGTCACAGTCATAGGAAATGTCCATAGTCATATGCGATGTTCATAGTCCAAAAGGGAAAATAATTCCCATAGTCATAAGTCATTGTCATAGGCAATGTTTATATGTCCCAAAATCAAAGGCTTATGTCATAGTCCAAAGGCATATGCTTTCAAAGGCCACAGTTCTATAGTCATAGTCACGGTTACAGTCTTATTTGTCCTCGCATCATAACAGTTCTTAATTCAGTCCAAGAGTATAAACACAGATTCGAAGAGAGAGAGAGAGATTTGGCATATTCCTTTATTCCTTTAATTTCATGTCACAAATAAAACAAAATATTCAGATCTAGAAATAACCAACTTACAGAAAATAGATCTAGAAAAGAAGGAAAGCATGGCTATGATTCGTGCGTCGTTGCTTGAAACTTGTTTGAGCTAGCCTTTGAATTCTTCACTTGAAACTTTGATTTGATTCCCTCCTTAAAGGTTTTTTGATGCATCATCTCCTCGTCTTGAATCATATTTTATTTTATTTATTTTAGAAAATTTAGAGGAGGGGAAGAAGCCATGAATCTTACCAGCATAAGGATAGAAGAGAATTGGTGCAAAGAGAATGAAGACTAGGGCTGTTTATATAGCTGCTCAAGACCTTATCGTACACGCAGCGCTGAGTCAGCATTGAACCTAGTTAAGAAAATAGTCCAGGTACGTAGATGAATCTAGCCAAACCTTATCATACACGCAGTGCTGAGTCAGCATTGGGTCCCACAAGCTATTTTGGCGTAAAAGTTTGATTTTCAAAGTTTTGAATTTCTGGAATTTATTTAACTGTTTTATTCACATGAAATATTCTTATATGTATACAATTCCTCTAACGACAATTTTACGCGTATATATATATATATATATATATATATGCACAACTTTCATTTTATTTTAAAAATTCAAATGATGTTGTCATATTTCATTGACTGTAGCCTTATCTTGAATTTTATCTTTCGTATACATATATTTTTGTATATATATATATATATTTATATTTCTCATATATATATATATATATATTTTTTCTTTATTTCCTTATACGTACGTTCTTATCCTTTCAAATTTTGAATTTGTATACGTACATATATTTGCATGTTTAGTTGGCCCTCTCTAAAACAATGATAAAAAATTATGCCGCCGCCGGGGTTCGAACCCCCGACCACCATGCTACCAATCCAATGCCTTAACCAACTGAGCTACAGAGGCTTTTGTTAATAAGTCTTAGAACAATAATAATTATTGTTCTCTCCTTACCTCTTTTTTTTCATGTTAGTTACAATACTTAAATTAAACAACTGCATGGATCTTTTTCTTTTAATTTTTCTTTTAAAAATTAATTATACTTTAATTTGAGAATCTTAATGTCACAGAATTACAGCGTGTTACATTCTCCCCCACTTAAAAGGATTTCGTCCCCGAAATCTTCAAGTTAGGAAGAATGTGTCCTACCATCCAATCACCCATCTACTCAACCATTCAATCACAGGCATTCATTGTCCTTAAAAGATTTCTAATGCTTTCATGTTCATATGCATAGTGTGTGTATATGTCTCTATCTAATGCAAAATCAGGCGGTCTACTGATTCAGTTGACCTCCTTAATGCAAATCATGTTAGTGCCATGCGTCCAATCATGCATGCAAACATCCCTAGTCATGTAAATACTACATGCGTGCACAGCCATTCATCCATATGCAACGTCCATGTGATATCATATCAAGTTCAACTTATAAACAAATGCATATATGTAAATGCAATATGAGAGCGTCCGAACTTGATCTAGTGCCTAATACGTATGCATATGCATCCACGAGCAAACATTTGCAACCACTTGCAACCATTCAACCATAACATGTTTCAAATACATGTTTACATCCATTGGCTTCTACCTAAGGATCGCAGATACGACCTAGAGGATATACTTTGGAAAGAGAGAAACAACTACGCGTAAAGCTCCTAAACAGAGAAATCAAGGATGCACCCTTAAGGAAAAAGGGCATGTTGCTAGTATCTAGCCTTCTTGAGCTTTACTCCACTGTATCTTAACCAATTTATCTTCACGATTGTGAAGTTCCTAATCTCCATTTCCAAAATAAACAGGTGTCAATCACGGCGCCAAGTATATATACTAAGATGATTAGAGGCCTCCCTCTAGGCTTATCCATCACGCCATATCTATGAGAGTCAAAAGATCACTCCGTACTTGTTAGAGTACCTACCACAACTATTCATCTTTCACGCAAACCATCCAAACCGAACTCGACATTCCTCAAGTACAAGCCCCAAAGGCCTAAACCAATATCAGACAAGCATCCAAGGAATATCTTCTCCGAATTTAGACGATCTACGTGAGATGATATAAGCAAACTCGATAGCTATCCTCAAATCCCTACTAACCAAAAACTGGTCGGACCACCAATTGGATTTGAGACTCTAGTGGGATCTTTCTACTATACACGTACTATGGTGCAGAGACTCAACTATGGAAGTGGGTATGAATAATTAAGAAGCGCTGGAACCTAAGGAAATAGTACGAACAGAAAACTGGACTCTTCCAACCGGACCACCTTTCTCCTAGGTGCGCTTGGTGGCGAAAGCATGTACTTGTCCTTTTGAAAATCCCGTCCTCGTTCTTGCCCTTGTCCTTAAGTATATGTCCTATCATACCATAGTAAAGATACTTGCTCTTGTCTTAGGTTTTATAATCCCTTCCTCCTTCGTGAGCCAAGTCTACATCCATAATTTCCTCATCCTTGGGTCGTGCTCCTTTGCCAAACTTTCGCGTGTAACCATGTTGGCAAATCTCTCGAAAGTTGCCTCTATCGCACGGAAAAACCCTATAAACTTGAAAGAAGACTGGCCGTAAGTGAAACAACTACGGCTATAGATGGAAGTCGGGCACTACTTTGCCCTTCGATGAGGTTACCTCCCAGAAAGCCAGGAGCCCCAGAGACTCAAGAAAGAAGGAGACAAGAATTCAAACAGAGGAAGAGGAGACAATGCGTATGGCTTTGGGGAATATGCCTTTAAAACAAATCCTTTCTTTTAAAAATGCTTCTTTAAAAACCTTTTGAAAATAATTTTTCAAATCTTTTATCTGATCCGGTAACCTTCAGCTCTGATACCACGTGTAACACCCCACGTCCGTTAGTGTCACTCACAAAGGGAATGCACTAAGTTCTGTGGAGCATTTTGGGTAAAAGATGCAGATAAATTACAAGACAGACAAATTATTAAACAATGGAAAATAGAACTTTGCTTTATTGATAATTTAGTCTGTACAAGATTCTTTTACAATATCAGAGTATCATCTGTCTTTATAAAATAAAGAAGCATGAAAATACATTTATATATTCCCCAATGTAGCAAGAGCCAGCCATAGCATCTGGAAGAGAATCCAAAGACAACTTCGTCAAATCTTCAAGCTGGGAAAGAGCAACGGTCCAGTCTAATCCTGAGTTATACTATTCCCTCCTCAACTACCTGGGGGGGAAACGGAAGAAAAGAAGACGAAAGAAAAACAGAGTCAGACATAAAGCCTGAGTAAGTTCAGTAACTTCTAGCATGTGAACATGGAAAAACAAAATGACATGAATTAACTGAATACAAGATTACACCATGACGATAAGGTCAACAAGATTAGACAAGGTAGTCACAAGATATGCTAAGATGACTGGATACGCTCTAATACTTTCGCAGCTTCGCTATTTCCTTGTTATACTGGTTTCTATATCTCTGCACCACCTAACTAGTGTTCAACTAGTAACGATAACGTGATCCCAACCCCTGTAGTTTCCATTGTCTTCAGGCATACATTTATTATTTATTACCTAGATCTAATCTAGGGTTTTCTATCAAGTGCTTCTTAGATTTAACTATAGTTTTACGCTATCTGCTGAACGCTTTTCGAGTTCAGGGTTTATGCCACCTAGTCCAACTAGGGATTACGCTACCTGTCAAACAATGCCCCCAAGTCTAGGACACACTACCTAGAGTGGTATATGCTCCTAGGCTTCCGCACGCATGTATCGCGAATCGTTATCGCTTGTCTAGATGCACATGTCCTGTAATGTGCGATCCGAGTCCTGTGACAGGGCAAATCAAGGAATACAGAACTCGGTCGGGAGGTTTCGGATATCTGCCGATGCAGATGCTAAGGTCTGTTTTTTATTCCAGTGGCTATGGTCCCACTTGACCCCTCCCTCAACTAATGAAAGGCACACCTTGTAAAATGAGAACTATACGCCGGCCCCCAGTGCCCCACTATCCTATGGCCATCCGCAACCATAACTAGATAGCAAGTATATGGTCTTTGGGAGTTCTCCGCCTTTCCGCTTCACGTATCTCGATTGACTCAAGATGGATGGTAGACGACGAGTTGCTATCACAGGGCTACCGTCTTCTCGCCGAATCACGCTGGTCCATCCTAGTCTTTAGGTTGCCACATATATATATTGCAACCAAGGCATACCCTCGGTTCTTCTAACGCAGACCTTAACCTCTGTGAGCCCAGGATGATCATCTGCAGCCTCACAGAGGGATACCAAGAGTACCCTCACGTCCCCCCGAAGCCTCGGGCTTCGTAACCCAATTCGTTGGAGCCTTCTTAAAACCATATGGATGTCCGCTCCTTCGTGTTATACTAAGAATTACTACTTAGTTCTACTAACTAATGTTAACCACTTAGTTTCCAAATTCCTTGTTTTCTTAACTAAGTTTACTACTTAGTCCCTTTTTCAACTGAGGTTTACTATTTAGTTTTCTTTCTCGCCAGGTTGGGTTGGTTAAGTGTCTTTAGTCGATTGAAGCTATCTTAACCCTCTTCCCTTATCCTATTACACTGGTTAAGTGTTATCCCTTTATGCTTTTTACTTAACCCTATTCATTTATCATATTCTGATGGTTAAGCATTCAAGTTTACTTAACCCTATGGTCTAGTCCAGCTAACATATTAATTTGGCTAAGTGTATAACTTAACCCCAACCTCTAGTCTAATTAACATGTTAAATTGGCTAAGTGTATTAACTTTACTTAACCCCACCTTCTAGTCTAGTCAACATGTTAATTTGGCTAAGTATTCCCATGGACTTAATCCTCCCATTCTAGCTTTAACTGTGCTAAGTTGGTTAAGTGTTCCTTAACCTTCCCATTCTAGCTTTAATTAATAAATTAAAGCCGCAACCTCTCACATTAGACAGATATTGTTGCGGTTACTGGATGTGCCGGTCGGTTCTGGGCAGGTTTACACCGCAACCCAGTCTAACGTCGGGTTAGACATATTCATGTTTTCTAAGTTCAAAGGGTTTTTGATTAATTTCCAAATCTGGTCTTGAAAACAACCATCCTGTCCTTCGGATCAGTTAGGGATAGCCAGGGAGGGCAGGAAACTTGTATTTTCCAAACCCAAGCCTAGACACTATCCTCTCTGTCACCCTAGAACCTTCTGGTCTATGTGTTATAAAAAGGGGTGTTATCAAAATACTTTTCTTTTGTTTATAAATTGTTAACAATTTATTTCAAAAGCCCATTTCCCCTTTTTAGACAAATTTGGCCTATATTTATTTGTCAAGCCTACTAGTATACTTATATTCTAGGCCAAAGTCCTAACCCAACATGTAGTTTAAGCCATTTCCTGTTTCATTGCCGAAACTAGATTAAATATCCTAGTTTATAATTTATGGCCAAAATTTAACCAAGTTACATATTTTGTGGTAAATGAACAATTTAACATTTATGACGAATTCTATAAGTAAATTACTCCTAATTTACTGATTTCATTACTACTCTTTTAATGTACATTGTCATATTTATTATTATGGCCCATTCTCTCTTATTTATCATATTTATACTTTTTGGTATGTAAATTATACCAAGTTTAGTGTCGCTAACCATAATTTATTCTAAACATGACAATTGCTCACAATTATGAATAAATTCAAAATTGTGCTAATATACTTATTCCAAATCAACCTTAATTAACCCAATCTTGGTTTAACATCCTAATTCACAATTTATGGCAAAACTAGAATTATTTTTCTAGTTTACATTTTATGCCTAAAATTTAGCTTACTTACTAACGCTAAATTTAGTATGTCAAAATCACATATTCCCTAATCCATGTCAAATTTCCCCATTTTCATTTTAATATGCATGTCATAATACATATTCCAAATTATGCCAATTTCCAAGTTTACAACTACGTTCATATTCATTTCCATGTTTTTCCCCAAATCGCATTCCCACTGTTCAAATAATCGTGATTCAACCTAGATTATAAATAAATCTAGATTCGTAGATAAAAAAGGGAATGAATCAAAATGACAAGAAGGAATAATTGGCATAAAAAGGTTTGGATAACAATGTAGGTTCAAGAATATGGGTAGACCTAACTAAATAGGTAAATTCCCACTGTCTTAAAACCAAAGAATGGGCAAAATAGGTTCAGGAACGTGGGTAGACCTAACTTAATAGGTAAATTCCCACTGTCTTAAAACCAAAGAAAAACCAAGGAACAGGTAGAATAAATAATTGGGTTTAGACCCAACTTCTCAATCACAAAACTAAAGCAATATTTTCCTAATCATAAATCATGGGTGTCAAAATCACTGATGTCCTCATTATGTCATAAATAATAGTTTATGTCCAAATCAAAGGTATAGGCCTAGTCAAGGAAATAATCCTTGTAGTCACAGTCATAGGAAATGTCCATAGTCATATGCGATGTTCGTAGTCCAAAAGGGAAAATAATTCCCATAGTCATAAGTCATTGTCATAGGCAATGTTTATATGTCCCAAAATCAAAGGCTTATGTCATAGTCCAAAGGCATATGCTTTCAAAGGCCACAGTTCTATAGTCATAGTCACGGTTACAGTCTTATTTGTCCTCGCATCATAACAGTTCTTAATTCAGTCCAAGAGTATAAACACAGATTCGAAGAGAGAGAGAGAGATTTGGCATATTCCTTTATTCCTTTAATTTCATGTCACAAATAAAACAAAATATTCAGATCTAGAAATAACCAACTTACAGAAAATAGATCTAGAAAAGAAGGAAAGCATGGCTATGATTCGTGCGTCGTTGCTTGAAACTTGTTTGAGCTAGCCTTTGAATTCTTCACTTGAAACTTTGATTTGAATCCCTCCTTAAAAGTCTTTTAGCAGCATCTCCTCGTCTTGAATCATATTTTATTTTAGAAAATTTAGAGGAGGGGAAGAAGCCATGAATCTTAGCAGCATAAGGATAGAAGAGAATTGGTGCAAAGAGAATGAAGACTAGGGCTGTTTATATAGCTGCTCAAGACCTTATCGTACACGCAGCGATGAGTCAGCATTGAACCTAGTTAAGAAAATAGTCCAGGTACGTAGATGAATCTAGCCAAACCTTATCATACACGCAGTGCTGAGTCAGCATTGTGTCCCACAAGCTATTTTGGCGTAAAAGTTTGATTTTCAAACTTTTGAATTTCTGGAATTTATTTAACTGTTTTATTCACATGAAATATTCTTATATGTATACAATTCCTCTAACGACCATTTTACGCGTATATATATATACGCACAACTTTCATTTTATTTTCAAAATTCAAATGATGTTGTCATATTTCATTGACTGTAGCCTTATCTTGAATTTTATCTTTCGTATACATATATTTTTGTGTGTATATATATATATATATTTATATTTCTCATATGTATATATATATATTTTCTTTATTTCCTTAGACGTACGTTCTTATCCTTTCAAATTTTGAATTTGTATACGTACATATATTTGCATGTTTAGTTGGCCCTCTCTAAAACAATGATAAAAAATTATGCCACCGCCGGGGTTCGAACCCCCGACCATCATGCTACCAATCCAATGCCTTAACCAACTGAGCTACAGAGGTTTTTGTTAATAAGTCTTAGAACAATAATAATTATTGTTCTCTCCTTACCTCTTTTTTTTCATGTTAGTTACAATACTTAAATTAAACAACTGCATGGATCTTTTTCTTTTAATTTTTCTTTTAAAAATTAATTATACTTTAATTTGAGAATCTTAATGTCACAGAATTACGGCGTGTTACATGTTGAGTAAAGAATTTATTTGTGTGCCCGACAAATAGGTAAACCTTAATGAGTTGGATGCGCAATTTTATTATTATATCAACTCCTGTGAATGCCATTGGATGCGGAGTGCTGGTAGTTCTGTGTGTAATAATAAACGTCGCCATAGGATAGTAACAATTAATTTTGAACTACACTACATGGCATATTTCTTGAAGATAGGCATACTTCATTATACACCACATAAAAATTTGAGCTAGTGTGACGAGGTTGATGATTTACCATACGAGCGAGAGGCTTGTATGGCGATGACTATATATTACAGGTTGATATGATGACTGATCTAGACTATATAAATTGTAATGGTAAATTGCAAGATTAATAAAAACCCCACACAGGTCTGGAGGTGACAATAAACATGTCTCTCTGGTCATTAAGGCACAAAAACCATTTATAGGGTGACGAGAATTTATTCTCTGGAGACACCGTAATATATCACTATAAATATGTGCATGCTTATTAGGATTTATTGGGTACTTAATACGGCCCAATAAATTTCCAAATCCCTTCCCGTACAAAGGAGGTTACGGCGAAATTTTTCAAAATTTAAAGGTGGTAGTGAAATATTTGAAGTGAAAACGATATTGAAATCGTTAAATGAATTATATTTATATATAAATATAAATTAAATAAAACGAATCGAGCCCTTGTAGTTCGCGTTTTGAAATCGTAACTTCAAATGATTATACCGAAAGATCCGACGATTGGATTTTCATGAAACTGGAACTGTTGGGTTCACTTTGAGAATTTCTTCCCAATGATATAAACTTTGTTGAAATCCAACGGTTAGATTTTCAGATATGTGTAAAACAAATTTAGGGAAAAACAGCGCCAGTGCCTCGGCATGACCTGAAACGTCGATTAATTAAATAGGGTTGTTTTTAAATAAATAAAAATGGCGATATATCATTATAAAATATTATAGACGATATAGAATGGAAATCATCTGATTCTGCTTTGTTTGCTTGATATTTGATGGTTGAATGTGTTTGACATGAAAATTATACTAATGAACTGAAATGTGAATGTTGAATGATTTAACCATGTGAAGAATTGATTTGAAAATCTAAATATACGTGAATTATTTGAAAAGGCCAAGTTAATTCTCATTTCAAATAATTGATTGATGATTAGAGGTCGAAGAGTTGTTGACGGTTCAAGACCGACGATCTTCACATTAGATGGATAGGCGCTACCGATGCTCATGATTGGAGTAGCTACCTTGAAAGAGCTAAGGTGGTAGTCGTTTGGACGTATTTGTTGATTGTATGGATGTGCGAGGAATATGGTGCCTCCAACTTCGTTCAAACCAAGAATGAACTTGTAAATGGACAGTGTGTATGACATTGGATGTTGTTCTATGCTGATTGATCTCTATTAAATATATATCTGTTTGGCGGCAGAGAATTTATTCTCTTGCTTAACGCCCTTCTCTGAGACGTACGAGCTCAGAGGTTATATATCGATAGAAATTAGTCGCATGGAGTGAATTGCCTGTATGGCACGCCTATGTGGCAGATGATCAAGGCTTCTGTTGAAAAGCAAAGTCTTGTGGTTGATGATCAAAGCATGGCCTATGTGGCGTAGCTTTGTGTATAGCATTGATTCGTGAGCCTCATACCTCGGTATGAGTCAAAAACGGGATAAGGACCGCTGGGAGAACACGACGTTTCTTTCTAGCTACGGTGGTGTCAGTGACTTACCAGCCCTGAGATTTATATATACTTTTCACCTGTGTGGTTGTTGGAATGCGAGGCGCCTCGATTATAGGTCTGTAAGGACCGGGAAACGTGTGTTCAGGAATTGCTATTCCTCAAAAGTAAGAGAGGACCGGCCCAGCCGATTCCAGGGATCGCTGTGTGTGATCCTGAGGCATTTGCTAGAGTGTCTCGAACGGAGAGGAGCTTGCCCCTTGCCTCGACTCATGATGGAATCCAATTTCCAATACAAAATTGCGGATTTGATTGTATTACTAGTATGGCGACATTGTGGTATGGGTCACTTATGCCGTCTATGATTGATATTTATGATTGAATTTGTTTTTGAAACATATATGCACTAGTAATAATATCTAACACTTTTGTTTTATACTTATCAACCATTTCTTGGCCATTATAAGGTAAAACTCTATCCTCTGGCTTGCGTTGCATTGTGTGATTTGACCTAAGTCTTATAATGGCTTCATTTTTATAAAAGCATTGCGATGATTTAATAATTTACTTTATTACATGCACTAGCAATCATCGGAGTAAACCCGTTCCATGAAAGTAGCGTGGTCCTTTGATTTGCCTTATTATTGTTGTTTAATTAGTTAAGTAGATTTTTCATACCAGTCCCATGACTGACTCATAGTTTGTTTCACCTTGCAAACTCGGGTGCCCTTATTTTCACACGGACAGCCTAGTACCAGGTAGTTGGGCGTATTTTGGCTTTGCACTGCAGTAGGAGTGCATCTTTTGGCTCACGGCGAGGCTTGACTTCACAGTGTTGACTATTGATTATCCGCCATTATTATCTTTGTATTTGACTCTGCCTCTGGCGATGTAGACTGATATTCCTTTTATGTACTCTCTATGTATATGTACCACTTATGGCGATGTAGACTGATCATGTACTTTTATGCACTAAGTTGTATCCTGCACTGTGCTCTCTGATGTTGTGATATGTATGATTCCGCTGTCATATTTGTGTAAATTATTCTATTTCCTACTTATGTTATTATATGTACTCTTCTTATGATGATTATTGTGTTATATTCCAATGATTATCCTTAACACCGTCGTACGGGGTTCTGGGATCGTCATAGTTGGTATCAGAGCTTTGTTTAACCTTAGTTATGGAATTTAACACATTAAACACCTCGTCAGAATAGAATTAGTAGTATTCTAAGACGAGTAGCTCATTAGAGATAGGACTAGTAATGTCCTAGAATGAGCTAAGCACAATAGCAAAATTAATCTGATCAGTACATCATTGTCTTTCCTTAAGTTCTTCTGCTGTACCATACAATAAAATTATCGTTTCTAAGGGCTGACTCTTTTCTTGCTTATACAGAACTTGGTAAATGGCAAACAGACCTGCAGCAGCTAGAGGAGGCCGAGGAGGCCGAGGCAGAGGATGAGGTGTCCCCGCTGCAGAAGGACCATTAATACAACCACCAGCCACCCAGCCATTCGAGTTAGACCGAGTGGCCAAGAGAAATAAGAATCTTGGGGGGAAAAACCTTCTCAGGAACAGGCACAGTGATTGAGGTCTTAGCATGGTTGAAAACGTATGAAAAGATCTTGGGAGGCCTGAGGCTCGGAGATCATGACAAGACATTCATGGGCGCCTGACTTTTGCAAGATGAAGCAGAATTATGGCGGGAAGCCATCACCGCTGAGAACCGAAATGCAGTGAGAACATGGGATGAGTTCAAGGATATGTTCAAGGAGAAGTTCATCCCAGAACAAGCAATTGAGCGCTTGCATGATGAATTTGCAAACCTCCAACAAGGAGACCTCTCCGGGCAAGACTACCTCAATAAGTTTATGCAATTATCTCGCTACGCCCCAGAGCTTATCGCGATTGCCAAGTCCAAGAACAAAAGGTTCATACATGGGCTAGAGCGAAAGTATCAAGACAGGGCCATGAGCTACATCAAACTAGCATTTTCAGACTTAGTGGGATGGCCTATAATTATGAAGACCTAGACCAAAGGAACCTTGATCTGGACCGCGCCAAGAGTCAAGCGGGGAACAAACGCAAGCCCTCTACGAACCAGGCTGAGTCCAGCAACGCGGCATCCACAAATCAGCAAACTAGCAAGCCGCCAAAGGGAAGCTGCTTTAATTGTGGCAAGGTGGGGCACTACTTTAATGTGTGCACAGCTCCAAAATGGCAGAGGACCAACTCACAAGGATCAAGCCAGAACTCTCAGAATTCTCGTTCGTGCTTTAACTACCATAGAACAGGACATCTCGTCAAAGATTATCCATTGCTTAAGAAGGCAGAAATTGCTCATGTGTATGACGGGGCGAACCCGCCGGCTGCTTTCGATAGAGCAGGTAAACCCGATGTTTTGGGAGGTACCCTTACAATTAAAAATATTCCTATTTTTGTACTATTTGACACGGGTGCATCACATAGTTTTATTGCAAGTAACACTGTTAACAAGTTAAAGTTAAAACAGAAAAAGCTTTCAGAATCGGTTAGGGTTCATAATCCAATAGGGCGTTCTGTTATTCTCGGTTCACATTGTAAAGTCCCGGCTTCTTTTTCTCGATACCGATTTCCTTTTAATCTAGTCGTTATGGATTTTCCCGAATTTGATATCATTCTCGGGCTAGATTGGTTAACGAAATACGAGGCCAAAGTAAATTGTGTGGAAAGAATAGTAAACATTAAAACGAAACTTGGATATATTACTGTACCATGCCATGGTTCAAATCCAGATAGAAAGGAATTTTGGTCTGTGCTAGAAGTAATCCCCACTTCCTTAGAAAAGATTGTTGTTGTTAGAAACTATGTGGATGTGTTTGAAGAAGTTTAAAACTTACCTCCGCAAAGAGAAATTGAATTTAGAATCGATCTAATTCTGAATGCCAGACTAGTGGTACATCCAATTCGAAGAATGAATCCAAAAGAAAAAGAATAATTAGGCGATCAAACTCGTCAACTGCTATGGAAGGGTCTGATCAGGCCTAGCTTTTCTAGTTGGGGTGCAGCTGTAGTGTTTGTTCCTAAGTCAGACGGTATTCTCCGATTGTGTGTTGATTACCGAGACCTCAACAAACATACGCTCAAAAACAAATACCCGTTACCCCGCATCGATGATCTGTTAGACCAATTAAATGGGGCGAGAGTATTTGTAACGACCCACAAATCCGTGCTATCTGAGTTGACTAAAAACACCACATGTCCAACCCAAATTGCACAGAAATACGAATCATTTTTAGGAAGAAGTTAGAGGATGAGAAATAGAGAGAAAGAATTATTAGAATAGAAGAAAAACGAAGATCACAAACTCACAGCGGAACGAAGAAAATATATTATATAACATAACTTTTGAAATACAAATCAGTAACTTTATATACATACCATCATCAGAGCACAACAGTCATTTCTGGAACAGTTATAAACACCTGTTTCCAGATACAACATAGTACGCAGCGGAAATACGATAATCTACTACTAACTGGTGAAGCCTCCTGCTTCCAGCTCCTCCAATTGAATCTGTGAAATCCCGACTACTTGACTGCCCGTACAAATTTGGGCACCCAAGAGTTTAGGGAAAACAAAACAAAATAAACTCGGGGTCAGTCATGGGATTGGTGTGAGTAAACTCCAACCATTAGTTTAACATTTAAAAATCCTTTCGAAAGAAAAGATAATCATAAGACCGATCCACACATAAACAAGGATGGTTTTTACCTTACGATAACCCAAAACATTTTGATATCAAAATCTGATGATATTATAATAGTGTCTAAATCAAATAAATAGAATCTATCGGAACGCTTGCATCTCACGCTCCATATATAATATTAAATCAAAAACCGCAGGGCACTTATTGGAGATTGGATTTCCAACTTGACAAGGTATGGGACCACCTTCCGCTAGTGTATCTCTAGAGAGGAATACACTGGGTTCAACAAGAACATCTTGTAACCCGGCCCACACATGACCGACCACTCATTTCGCTTGAGTGTATCGAATGTATATCACCAACGGTTGGGATCAGCAACCGCCTCCCGACTGGGACAACATCGAATAGAATAAGAAATTAAATGAACCTCTAGATAGGTGATTATACATCCTAATGGGTGCGACCCACATAGCCATGCTGCCTGCCCGATTTTTGTCCTTTTCCGGTTGTTGAAGCCTGAGGCTACGAATACTTACCATTCATTGATAGCACAATCACATTGAATGCCACATTGTCAGATCCGTTAATCACTAGTTGAGTTTGCATAAATATTCTGGATGTTATGCTAAGGGAATTAATCCGTTGCAACCATATACATTTATACAGACCAACCCATTTGATCATTGGAAATACTCTGTCAGACATTCGTCCATTTACGTTCGTTCTGGGATTGAACGAAACCGAAGGCACTATTTCTATTTAATAGAAAGAGTCCTTGCACTTTACTCCGTCTTCAATATATTCAGCATACTTGGTTCGCAACGCTTATGCCGATACGGAGTGGTTCTTCGGATAATAATCCAATCGGTCTCTCTATATTGACAACGATAGTCAAAACTTCGATAGTCTGTGATTTAACTATCGAATATAAACAAGTGTTTCATCCAAACATATCAAACAAATCACTGGGCTCTTTAATTAATTAAATCTCTTCTCCATTTCCTTATCAATATTTGTTAACCAAATATTTACAAGTATTGCCTCCTTTTATTTTCTATAGCTAGAAAATATTTTCGATTTTAATTGGAAAACATTCCAATCACTTATCTCTTCCACGAACTCATTTAGTTCTATACTTAGAAAACATTTGTTATTTTATTTCCAAGTTTACATTTATTTGGGTTAAAACGGATGTTGTGTAAAACATCGTTACGACAACCCAAATATATACATTCAACTAAATCTCTTTAAACGTTGATCTTCGAGACTGAGTTTTGCTATTTATCGGTTGTTAATGAAACCAATCAAGTTGGGGTATAATTACCTCTCAGACCTTGACTGAATAACATTCATAACGTCAAAACAGACAAGACTACTTACTCAAATAATCAATACTATACAAACCAATTATCTATTTTTAAAACACGTATACATTTCCCTTGTTATTTTTAACAAATCTAAGTTATAGTTTTCCTTCTTGTTTCAAATATCCTATTTAAATTTGTTTCATTGTCTAATTCTCTATATATATATATCGATATATGGATTTCTAGTTATCAAATTTTCTTAAAAACATTCTAACTCCTTAAATTTTCGGAAAAATTCGCCATAACCTCCCCTGTATTGGGAGCATCGGGAAATTTCAAATAGCTTCCCGGTAACTTCTCATCTCAAAAAGAAAAAGAAAAAGCCAAGCGGCTTGCCGATACGGCGCATAAAATCTCATATATTGTAATGGCGGGATTTTCGACCCAGAAAATCAACATAAAAACACACTGTTGACTATTCAAGCATCGAAAACACCAGGACATTAGTAGAAGAATTTAGAGGGTGAGAAAGAAAAGATAGAATTAATAGAATAGAAGAAGAAGAAGATTACAACTGAACAGAATCAGAGTAACACGAAACTCGCAGCGGAACAAAATAAGATGTATTATATAACATAACTTTGAATACAAAACTGTATTGTATATACATACCATTATCAGAGTACAATACATCATATCACAGCGGAAATAACTCTACATAACTAATGGTGAAGCTTCCTGCTTTTGAGCTCCTCCAAGTGAATCTGCAAAGCCTGAAACACTTGACTGCCCGTACAAATTTGGGCACCCAAGAGTTTAGGGAAAACAAACAAAATAAACTCTGGGTCAGTCATGGGACTGGTGTGAGTAAATTCCAACCATACTGTTTAACTTTGAAAATTCTTTTCAAACAAGAAGATAATAGTAAGACCAGCCCACACATAAACATGGACGGTTTTTACCTTACTATAACCCAACATATTTTTATATCAAACTTCAGTGATATTATGATAGTGTCTAAACAAATAATTATCCAAGTAGCAGAACGCTTGCATCTCACGTTCCACATATATATAGTATAAAATCGTAAACCGCAAGGTGCTTATCGGAGAATGGATTCCAACAGACAAGGTATGGGAGCACCTTCTGAATAGTGTACTCTAGAGGGGATACACTCAGGGTTCAACAAGAACGTCTTGCAACCCGGCCACACATGACCGCTCACTCATTTAGCTTGAGTGTCGCGAATATACTGCCACCACGGTTGTAGGCCATCCAACCGTCCATCCGAAGATACAGAATTGAAAAGAAGTATAAATATGAATTTTCTCAAGATCGGTGACAATGCACCCTGCTTGGGGATGACCCAACTAGCCATGCTGCCTAGCCCAACTTTTGTTACTTTCTGGTTGTGAGGCTAGAGGCTACGTCTATCTTCAGAACATCTGATCACCATTCACTTTGACTGCCACATCGTCAAATCCGTAATCACACAATGATTACACAAATGCACACTGGGTGTAGAATAAAGAGAAGTCACCTTCTCCCCACCAACTTGGTATATTCATAAAATCAACGGCGTGACCGTTGGAAATACTCTGTCAGACACTCGTCCATACAAGTTGCCCTGGGACTGGACAAACAAATAAACATCATTCTAGAACTGGACGACCCTTGCATTTAACTCCGTCTTCAATTATCTTCAGCATATCTAATTCGCAGCGCTTATGCCTATACGGAGTGGTTTTCGGATAACGTATCCAACCGGTCTCTCCATATTGACAACGATGGTCAAACACTTCGATAGTCGGTTATTTAACTATCGAAGTAAAAACAACATTCACTCTAATGTATAATTAACATCACACAACCACGGGTATTTTTAATTTTAACATTCGACTTTATTATTCGAATTCTCATATCTTACCAGATATTTCTCAAATCCCGTTTTACCCTTTCCATACTTCTTGGAAAACATTTCCAGTTATTATAAACTCTTATTCTTTCATGTTCCAAAAAACATACGTTATTAACGTTCGAACTATTTTCATTAATTTCACATTCTTTATTTTCTACCCTTGGACAATCTACCCTATTTGCATTGGAAAATACTTCCAATTTCATTTTAACCTTTTAATCGGCCCAACGTTCACTTTTAAAACATTTTTCACTTTGAAATGTGAATATCATTTCTATTATAGAAATCTGAACATCTTTATCAAATAAATCAATACCATGATCCCGTTTATCAAATCTCTTTCATACTTTATATATTCCTATTCCACTTTGTAAACTCTATTTCTAAGTCAACTTCTTATCAAATCGATATCAAGTTTAAACTAAGTACTGACTCCTATCCTCCTTAACATTTATTTGTTTACAACTAAATGTTAATTATTATATCAGATTATAATCCCTAAAAATAGTTTACTTTTAATACATTCGACATCGTCGAATGCTAGTTACAAATCCTAATGGTTTAATTCTAATCACATTTCGAACATCGAAATGCTGTCATCCGTTTCTAATACGATTCCCCAATTCTTTTTCTAAACTCGTTCTTATATTTCTTTGAACAAACGTCGTTACTTATTACTCTAGAATAATTGGATTTCAAACCAAACTGTTACATTTCCTAGGAAGTGCTGCTATATATAAAAGTCATGCTTAAGTCAAATCAACAGCAGTTAATTTGTCGCTATAGTTCTAAACTTGTCATACGCTGTAATATGCTCCTTATAACTAATTACAGTCACACTTACCTTATCAACAGCGTTATTTTATTGCTATAGTTCAACTTGTCATACGCTGTAATATTCTTTGTTATAACTAATCTTGACATAACAGTCACACTTATCTTATCAACAGCGTTATTTTATCGCTATAATTCTAAGACTTGCATACGCTGCCATACTCCTTTTATACAAAAATCTTGACATCTCTTTCCGTTACAAAAACCTTGACATCTCTTTCTGTTACAAATTGATATCGTTCCTCGGTAATAGCGAAGCCGTTCAAGTTGGGGTATTTTATTTACCTCTCAGACCTTGATCGACAACGTTCTTACCTTAGAACCGATACAAGTCTGTATTCAAATTCCTTATTACTTAATATATTTATTAAATCGTATTTCCTTGTTGTATTTTGGAATATGGTTTTACAACACCATATTCTTACTTTGGAATCTCTGTGGTTTATGAATATTTAATTTAAACATTAACTCTTTGCTTTCTCCATTTCCCAGTTCTTATCTATAACTTCTTAAATGGTAATTAACTCTCATTAATTTCGATAAACTTATTTCTAACCTGTTTTCATTAGATTAATTAAAGACCAATTAATCTAATAATCATGTTCCCAAATAACAGTTGATTAAATCAACTTATTTCCATCAGTAAATTCGTTAACTGATTTTAATTTCTTCTTAACATTAGTTTAATCTAATTAATCTAATGATATCTCTAAATTATTTATCTTAAATATAATTAACCAAATATTTAATCGTCGGATAGTTTTTACTTTATAAACTTGTTTAAATATCAACAATCGCTTTTATTTGCTTTATAAAAAACGAACTCTAAAATACTGGTTTATAATAGAACTTCTATTATAATTTAAAACTTCACTTTAATTATAAAAATATAATTTCTATAATTAACTTCATTGATTTTCCTGACGGTAAATCAGTTTCTTAACAAAACGATGGTTTTACGGTCGACTGTTACCACTTTCTGAATCGATATCGTTTATTTATTTAATCTAAACAAATGTTGAATTTTCGTTCAACATCAATATTCACATGGGGTTTTAGATATAATTCAGGTTCATACAAAACAAACAGTACATATAATTATCAAGGAATCCGGTCGGATTCCTCCAACCGGTTTCCGCATCCACAGATGTCAGTCAACACAATTTACACTAAATCTATACTAGGGAATATTCTAATCAATGGAATCAGTGTCCAACTGGTGATGTGTACATATATATAACGGTATATAATATTCAACCAAATTAATTGTAATCAACCTAATCAACCATCACACAGCATTCAAACAACATTAAAATATAATTGCAATATTTTAAAATAGACCAGAGTTAGTGGTTTTACTCACCTTGCGCGTTAACCGTTAAATAACGATTTGCGTCGGTTGATCTGAATCAGGCGTTTACTCCTTCCCATAATTTTAAACGATCTCCCAATGATTCTGAACCATCTTCATAACGCAGCTTTGCCTTAGTACGATTTCAAATAATTCAGATCGTTTGCAGTTCGTTTTGAAGATCGGGCCATCTCCTTATCACTCGTTTCTTTAAGCCTTTCCGCTTTATTCACGTTAGATTTCCTAGCCTTCACATTTCGGCTCAAAAGTTCATGCGTCTTCTCCCTTAGAACACATACACGTTTAACACTATTGATTTCCCTTCATGCGCCCTCTTTGATTTCTTCAACGGCAAAACCAAAAATGTGAACAAGGTCCATTCACACATGTATAGTCGCGTTTAGGCAACACACACACAAATTCTTCGTGTACACTGTTCAACTACTGCTGCCCTTTCCTATCTTGATGGACCCGTTGCTTGCTTCACCTACCACTTCTCCAGGTAACAGCTTCGAACACTACCAGAATCCCTCACTTTCAAGTCCACCGCCACCATTTCATAGGACAGCACCAACAAACCTCATTTCACAAACGCACACTACCCCTCATACACCATTCATGGACCACCACTTCACGTCCGACATCATGGCCGAACTTCCTGCTCCGCAAGCTTCCTCTTTGCAACGCATAAAGACCTGCTTCCAGCACACAACCAACATTTCCATTACTCTCATGCACGCTGTAAACCCCATCAGTACTTGCGTGAAAGCCCCCTTATACCACTATTGCTTCTTCTTTACATTCTTCCCCTCACACACTTGCCAAACACTCCACCATATATTTGCACCGTGCAAACTACACCCCACCTGCTCACGTGATTCCTTCTTCTTCTTTACACAGTACGGCCCATTCAGTTCCATCTCTATGTCCATGTCACCACACACATGAGCTCACATCAGAAAGCAAGGTAATGTAAGAAAATATCATCACCAGTGGATCCCAACTTCCTGACCTCGGCAGCCCCCGTCATCGTCCAGTACTCCACTCATCACTGTGTCGTCCAGTGCTCCCCTTTGTTCCGAGGTAAAGACCCTCTTGATCATGCAGCGTGCTCCTCATCCCAGACCCAAACAATTTTATCAACACCACACCCGCAACTCCCATTCAAACGTGAACCCCCAGCATTTCACAATCCTCCCATCAGCTCCATTCATCAGCCTATCGCGTCCTGCCTTTCACCGAACTCCACAACACCATCGCCGTTTAGTCCATCCACCAACGCGAGTACTCCCCTTCGACGCAACGTATCGCTCTTGCCATTCACTATCTCCCACATTACACACGAGAAATGGAAATGGATACGAACTCAAACATACCGGTTATAGATTTTATGGTGGAGCATTTCTTTTCACCTTTTAGACCTTGGAGGCCATTTGGTTTTCATTATCTTTGCCGAGGAGAAAGTATGACGAGGTACATATATTTATAGGCAAACAATTCTTAACAGCCAAGTATTAGGTCATAGGTCATGTAGAATAGCTGCGTCCCTTAGATGTTAAGCAATAGGGTATGGTGTAGTGTAGGTTGATAGGTAGGTAAGTAGCTTTGCCGTGGGATTCATTAGATTAGAGGCATGGTTCATTAAATTTTGACATGGTTGCTATGCTCATAGGGGAAGGCTGTTTGTACATATGTTTAATTTGATTTAGGATAGATATGTTTTATATAGTATATATAATTATAGGTGTTGTGTTTTTCCACTTAGGCATATGCCTAGGGTATGGTGGTCTGCATGTTTTCATTAATTTCGATAAGGACTTAAAAAGAGACAGGCATGGGTGGGCTTAATTGCTACTGTTCATTTAATTTTAGATATGAAGAAAAAAGTGTATGGTACTTCAGATTTTTCGCTGTTGAAATGAATTGTTCATACCTGCGTTATGGTATAGAGCATAGGCAGTATGTTATGGTTACGTTTTATTTTATTTCCAAGGTGAAGTCTTCACGGTCTCCGATATATATATATATATAACTTCATTCGTCTTACGGACTGTCACGGACAGAAGTAACAACACGATCGTGACGTGCGAGGTGCCACGATCTCAGAAATATAATAATATCGGTAGGTTGACTCATATTTTGAAACCCTAAAATATCGATACAGGGTGCAAAATACTCCAAATAAAAAGTTGCATATTTAATTAATTAAAAATTATAGTAAAATTCGAAAAATTAAATTATCACTGCGCCTCAAAAGAACCCTGTTCAAATTCGAATTCGATATCTAGTTATTTCAAATAAACCGTTATGGTCGATATACGATTTCATAGCGACTTTTCGAATATTTGATTTGGACATATCTTGCAATCCAGACGACGAAATCTTGGTTTTTCACTTCTGTTAGAGAAATACAGTTCAATAGATTCCAATGTTTCTTGTTTCGCAGAAATCCGACTAATAACGAGTCCGATACACTCAGTTGAAGTTCAGAATATTAAATTACGAACTGCAACGTCGTTATGAGCTCGATTATATTATATATATATATATATATATATATATATTTATACGTTCAATTTCGTTTTAATTAATATATAAATCCACTTATATTTCGAATTCGATATTTAAACTGATTTAAATATTCAAATACCAATCGACAAAAATGCGAGACGTTACAGACCTTCCCCCTTAAAATAATTTCGTCCTCGAAATTGCTAAGATAGGGAAAATGCTACAATCTCTGTTATAACATGGTTAAAAATCTTTTTGCTTTACTTCATAATTCCAGTTTCCACTGAACTGATTATTTCCAATTAAAATATTAATTTCTTATTATTTCGAATATTTTCAAAATTTCTGAAAATTTCCTAACAGCTTAAATTTTCAGAGAATCTCGCCAGCATCTCCTCTGCACGGCTCACTCGGTACTACACAACTTGCCACTCTGGGCCTTCTTCAATCCAAAAGAAAATCAAACAGCCAAACGACTTTCCCAAACTGACTCATAAAAAATCTCGTACTCGTATATAAACGTGTACCTTCTCTGTTGGGCATTCAACTCTATCTCTTCCATCTGCTAACAAACCAGCATATCCCAGCATCCTTGGTTGATCTCCCATCAATCCGTTCTCAAACCAGTCTTTCGCTTTTACTAAGCCAAATTTCTATTTCAACTCCGATTCCACTCTCAGTTCTTAACCTTGTTAAGTTTTATTACGACATTCCATTTACTGATTTATCTCTCAAATCAGTTATCTCCATCTCTAATTCAAAATTCTATTCTTATTCTCCAAGAATCAATTCATTTTTAATAACTCGAATCTCCAATATTTTTCTTTTATAATTTTCATTCTGGATCTTTCCAAATTCAGTCCAGTTTTGTTATCTTTGTTTAAATTCCATTTTTACCATTTAAACTCCATAAGTTAAATTTTTATTTTAGAATTCAAATTCCTGGGATTTATTTCAAATCAGTTTGAAATCATATATAATTCAAAACATTTGAATTTCTGACAACTTGTTTCTCAAACAATACAAAACAAAATCTTTGGTAGTAATCCGTCACTTACCAGCTCGAAAATGAACACCGATAATGTCGCGATCATCATCGGAATTTATTTTCCAACCATCGAAGTGAGTTCAATACTCTATTGCTTTAAAAACTCATTAATAATCACTCTATTTTTGAAATTACTTCAAAATATCTTTCATAGCACTTGGAAAACAAATTTTCAAATCTCCCAGGATTTTAAAATTCCCTTATATTTAATTCAAATTCAATTTCAATTCTTTTCCAAGTTTCTAGAGTTTTATTTCAATTCTGGTTTTTAATTCAGATTCGGCTCATCTGATTTTGCATATCATACTTATATAATATTTCGATTGGTAGTTTATATAACCAACTCAATTATAATCCTGTTCGATCATAATAATGATCACATATCCAATATATTATATTAATATCAAGATATACACTTCTTTTTATATCAAAATATACTTTGGGTAAAATTGTTTCATTTACCCTCTTTTCAAAACATACTGTGTCGAATTACTCTATTCGAGAGTTTAGAAACACCTATCGACCCAGTTTGCATTACTGTTTCGACCAGAATTCATAACTACTCGACTGACCAGTCAACACGATATAAAACAGTTTTTACATTAATTCACAAATACGCGCTCATATATATACACTCAAACTCAATCTAGAGTATTACTAACTCCATCTCTACTGAGTCACGCCACAGAGCCAAGGTAATCACTTAACCTTATGCTCTGATACCATCTGTAATGGCGGGATTTTCGACCCAGAAAATCAACATAAAAACACACTGTTGACTATTCAAGCATCGAAAACACCAGGACATTAGTAGAAGAATTTAGAGGGTGAGAAAGAAAAGATAGAATTAATAGAATAGAAGAAGAAGAAGATTACAACTGAACAGAATCAGAGTAACACGAAACTCGCAGCGGAACAAAATAAGATGTATTATATAACATAACTTTGAATACAAAACTGTATTGTATATACATACCATTATCAGAGTACAATACATCATATCACAGCGGAAATAACTCTACATAACTAATGGTGAAGCTTCCTGCTTTTGAGCTCCTCCAAGTGAATCTGCAAAGCCTGAAACACTTGACTGCCCGTACAAATTTGGGCACCCAAGAGTTTAGGGAAAACAAACAAAATAAACTCTGGGTCAGTCATGGGACTGGTGTGAGTAAATTCCAACCATACTGTTTAACTTTGAAAACTCTTTTCAAACAAGAAGATAATAGTAAGACCAGCCCACACATAAACATGGACGGTTTTTACCTTACTATAACCCAACATATTTTTATATCAAACTTCAGTGATATTATGATAGTGTCTAAACAAATAATTATCCAAGTAGCAGAACGCTTGCATCTCACGTTCCACATATATATAGTATAAAATCGTAAACCGCAAGGTGCTTATCGGAGAATGGATTCCAACAGACAAGGTATGGGAGCACCTTCTGAATAGTGTACTCTAGAGGGGATACACTCAGGGTTCAACAAGAACGTCTTGCAACCCGGCCACACATGACCGCTCACTCATTTAGCTTGAGTGTCGCGAATATACTGCCACCACGGTTGCAGGCCATCCAACCGTCCATCCGAAGATACAGAATTGAAAAGAAGTATAAATATGAATTTTCTCTAGATCGGTGACAATGCACCCTGCTTGGGGATGACCCAACTAGCCATGCTGCCTAGCCCAACTTTTGTTACTTTCTGGTTGTGAGGCTAGAGGCTACGTCTATCTTCAGAACATCTGATCACCATTCACTTTGACTGCCACATCGTCAAATCCCTAATCACACAATGATTACACAAATGCACACTGGGTGTAGAATAAAGAGAAGTCACCTTCTCCCCACCAACTTGGTATATTCATAAAATCAACGGCGTGACCGTTGGAAATACTCTGTCAGACACTCGTCCATACAAGTTGCCCTGGGACTGGACAAACAAATAAACATCATTCTAGAACTGGACGACCCTTGCATTTAACTCCGTCTTCAATTATCTTCAGCATATCTAATTCGCAGCGCTTATGCCTATACGGAGTGGTTTTCGGATAACGTATCCAACCGGTCTCTCCATATTGACAACGATGGTCAAACACTTCGATAGTCGGTTATTTAACTATCGAAGTAAAAACAACATTCATTCTAATGTATAATTAACATCACACAACCACGGGTATTTTTAATTTTAACATTCGACTTTATTATTCGAATTCTCATATCTTACCAGATATTTCTCAAATCCCGTTTTACCCTTTCCATACTTCTTGGAAAACATTTCCAGTTATTATAAACTCTTATTCTTTCATGTTCCAAAAAACATACGTTATTAACGTTCGAACTATTTTCATTAATTTCACATTCTTTATTTTCTACCCTTGGACAATCTACCCTATTTGCATTGGAAAATACTTCCAATTTCATTTTAACCTTTTAATCGGCCCAACGTTCACTTTTAAAACATTTTTCACTTTGAAATGTGAATATCATTTCTATTATAGAAATCTGAACATCTTTATCAAATAAATCAATACCATGATCCCGTTTATCAAATCTCTTTCATACTTTATATATTCCTATTCCACTTTGTAAACTCTATTTCTAAGTCAACTTCTTATCAAATCGATATCAAGTTTAAACTAAGTACTGACTCCTATCCTCCTTAACATTTATTTGTTTACAACTAAATGTTAATTATTATATCAGATTATAATCCCTAAAAATAGTTTACTTTTAATACATTCGACATCGTCGAATGCTAGTTACAAATCCTAATGGTTTAATTCTAATCACATTTCGAACATCGAAATGCTGTCATCCGTTTCTAATACGATTCCCCAATTCTTTTTCTAAACTCTTTCTTATATTTCTTTGAACAAACGTCGTTACTTATTACTCTAGAATAATTGGATTTCAAACCAAACTGTTACATTTCCTAGGAAGTGCTGCTATATATAAAAGTCATGCTTAAGTCAAATCAACAGCAGTTAATTTGTCGCTATAGTTCTAAACTTGTCATACGCTGTAATATGCTCCTTATAACTAATTACAGTCACACTTACCTTATCAACAGCGTTATTTTATTGCTATAGTTCAACTTGTCATACGCTGTAATATTCTTTGTTATAACTAATCTTGACATAACAGTCACACTTATCTTATCAACAGCGTTATTTTATCGCTATAATTCTAAGACTTGCATACGCTGCCATACTCCTTTTATACAAAAATCTTGACATCTCTTTCCGTTACAAAAACCTTGACATCTCTTTCTGTTACAAATTGATATCGTTCCTCGGTAATAGCGAAGCCGTTCAAGTTGGGGTATTTTATTTACCTCTCAGACCTTGATCGACAACGTTCTTACCTTAGAACAGATACAAGTCTGTATTCAAATTCCTTATTACTTAATATATTTATTAAATCGTATTTCCTTGTTGTATTTTGGAATATGGTTTTACAACACCATATTCTTACTTTGGAATCTCTGTGGTTTATGAATATTTAATTTAAACATTAACTCTTTGCTTTCTCCATTTCCCAGTTCTTATCTATAACTTCTTAAATGGTAATTAACTCTCATTAATTTCGATAAACTTATTTCTAACCTGTTTTCATTAGATTAATTAAAGACCAATTAATCTAATAATCATGTTCCCAAATAACAGTTGATTAAATCAACTTATTTCCATCAGTAAATTCGTTAACTGATTTTAATTTCTTCTTAACATTAGTTTAATCTAATTAATCTAATGATATCTCTAAATTATTTATCTTAAATATAATTATCCAAATATTTAATCGTCGGATAGTTTTTACTTTATAAACTTGTTTAAATATCAACAATCGCTTTTATTTGCTTTATAAAAAACGAACTCTAAAATACTGGTTTATAATAGAACTTCTATTATAATTTAAAACTTCACTTTAATTATAAAAATATAATTTCTATAATTAACTTCATTGATTTTCCTGACGGTAAATCAGTTTCTTAACAAAACGATGGTTTTACGGTCGACTGTTACCACTTTCTAAATCGATATCGTTTATTTATTTAATCAAAACAAATGTTGAATTTCCGTTCAACATCAATATTCACATGGGGTTTTAGATATAATTCAGGTTCATACAAAACAAACAGTACATATAATTATCAAGGAATCCGGTCGGATTCCTCCAACCGGTTTCCGCATCCACAGATGTCAGTCAACACAATTTACACTAAATTTATACTAGGGAATATTCTAATCAATGGAATCAGTGTCCAACTGGTGATGTGTACATATATATAACGGTATATAATATTCAACCAAATTAATTGTAATCAACCTAATCAACCATCACACAGCATTCAAACAACATTAAAATATAATTGCAATATTTTAAAATAGATCAGAGTTAGTGATTTTACTCACCTTGCGCGTTAACCGTTAAATAACGATTTGCGTCGGTTGATCTGAATCAGGCGTTTACTCCTTCCCATAATTTTAAACGATCTCCCAATGATTCTGAACCATCTTCATAACGCAGCTTTGCCTTAGTACGATTTCAAATAATTCAGATCGTTTGCAGTTCGTTTTGAAGATCGGGCCATCTCCTTATCACTCGTTTCTTTAAGCCTTTCCGCTTTATTCACGTTAGATTTCCTAGCCTTCACATTTCGGCTCAAAAGTTCATGCGTCTTCTCCCTTAGAACACATACACGTTTAACACTATTGATTTCCCTTCATGCGCCCTCTTTGATTTCTTCAACGGCAAAACCAAAAATGTGAACAAGGTCCATTCACACATGTATAGTCGCGTTTAGGCAACACACACACAAATTCTTCGTGTACACTGTTCAACTACTGCTGCCCTTTCCTATCTTGATGGACCCGTTGCTTGCTTCACCTACCACTTCTCCAGGTAACAGCTTCGAACACTACCAGAATCCCTCACTTTCACGTCCACCGCCACCATTTCATAGGACAGCACCAACAAACCTCATTTCACAAACGCACACTACCCCTCATACACCATTCATGGACCACCACTTCACGTCCGACATCATGGCCGAACTTCCTGCTCCGCAAGCTTCCTCTTTGCAACGCATAAAGACCTGCTTCCAGCACACAACCAACATTTCCATTACTCTCATGCACGCTGTAAACCCCATCAGTACTTGCGTGAAAGCCCCCTTATACCACTATTGCTTCTTCTTTACATTCTTCCCCTCACACACTTGCCAAACACTCCACCATATATTTGCACCTTGCAAACTACACCCCACCTGCTCACGTGATTCCTTCTTCTTCTTTACACAGTACGGCCCATTCAGTTCCATCTCTATATCCATGTCACCACACACATGAGCTCACATCAGAAAGCAAGGTAATGTAAGAAAATATCATCACCAGTGGATCCCAACTTCCTGACCTCGGCAGCCCCCGTCATCGTCCAGTACTCCACTCATCACTGTGTCGTCCAGTGCTCCCCTTTGTTCCGAGGTAAAGACCCTCTTGATCATGCAGCGTGCTCCTCATCCCAGACCCAAACAATTTTATCAACACCACACCCGCAACTCCCATGCAAACGTGAACCCCCAGCATTTCACAATCCTCCCATCAGCTCCATTCATCAGCCTATCGCGTCCTGCCTTTCACCGAACTCCACAACACCATCGCCGTTCAGTCCATCCACCAACGCGAGTACTCCCCTTCGACGCAGCGTATCGCTCTTGCCATTCACTTTCTCCCACATCACACACGAGAAATGGAAATGGATACGAACTCAAACATACCGGTTATAGATTTTATGGTGGAGCATTTCTTTTTACCTTTTAGACCTTGGAGGCCATTTGGTTTTCATTATCTTTGCCGAGGAGAAAGTATGACGAGGTACATATATTTATAGACAAACAATTCTTAACAGCCAAGTATTAGGTCATAGGTCATGTAGAATAGCTGCGTCCCTTAGATGTTAAGCAATAGGGTATGGTGTAGTGTAGGTTGATAGGTAGGTAAGTAGCTTTGCCGTGGGATTCATTAGATTAGAGGCATGGTTCATTAAATTTTGACATGGTTGCTATGCTCATAGGGGAAGGCTGTTTGTACATATGTTTAATTTGATTTAGGATAGATATGTTTTATATAGTATATATAATTATAGGTGTTGTGTTTTTCCACTTAGGCATATGCCTAGGGTATGGTGGTCTGCATGTTTTCATTAATTTCGATAAGGACTTAAAAAGAGACAGGCATGGGTGGGCTTAATTGCTACTGTTCATTTAATTTTAGATATGAAGAAAAAAGTGTATGGTACTTCAGATTTTTCGCTGTTGAAATGAATTGTTCATACCTGCGTTATGGTATAGAGCATAGGCAGTATGTTATGGTTACATTTTATTTTATTTCCAAGGTGAAGTCTTCACGGTCTCCGATATATATATATAAAACTTCATTCGTCTTACGGACTGTCACGGACAGAAGTAACAACACGATCGTGACGAGCGAGGTGCCACGATCTCAGAAATATAATAATATCGGTAGGTTGACTCATATTTTGAAACCGTAAAATATCGATACAGGGTGCAAAATACTCCAAATAAAAAGTTGCATATTTAATTAATTAAAAATTATAGTAAAATTCTAAAAATTAAATTATCGCTGCGCCTCAAAAGAACCCTGTTCAAATTCGAATTCGATATCTAGTTATTTCAAATAAACCGTTATGGTCGATATACGATTTCATAGCGACTTTTCGAATATTTGATTTGGACATATCTTGCAATCCAGACGACGAAATCTTGGTTTTTCACTTCTGTTAGAGAAATACAGTTCAATAGATTCCAATGTTTCTTGTTTCGCAGAAATCCGACTAATAACGAGTCCGATACACTCAGTTGAAGTTCAGAATATTAAATTACGAACTGCAACGTCGTTATGAGCTCGATTATATTATATATATATATATATATTTTTATACGTTCAATTTCATTTTAATTAATATATAAATCCACTTATATTTCGAATTCGATATTTAAACTGATTTAAATATTCAAATACCAATCGACAAAAATGCGAGACGTTACATATATGAATTAAACATGTACCTTATTGTCGAGCACACTAATTATATACCTTCATCACTTTATCCCATAACTGTCTCTGGTATATCTATACCTGTACAATTCATTTCACTTCATACACTCGTTTTGACTCAATTCGTTAAAGTAACTCTTTAACTAACTCTTTGCCCATTTCGCTTGTATATATGAATATAACACGTTTCAACTTACTTATCAACTAATTGAATTCAAATTTTAATTTAAGTTCTATATTTGATTTCAAATATATGTTTACAATTCAAAAATTCAATTTTTCAAAGTTCGACTTCAATTCACCACTCGATTAACTAATTCTTCTTTGACTTAGTTAATTCTATTCAATAATCAAAATATGATTATTGTTTCAAAAATCACTTCTTTACTTCACTTGAGTTCACCTTTATGTTCTAACTCAAGACCAGGTTTTTAAATGGAAATTCGGATTTTTATTTGCTTAAAAATCCCTATATTTATTATATAAAATCCATTATGATTTTAATGGTTTCTGCCGCTGCACTTTTAAAAATTTGATTTTGACATAACTCAAAATCTATTCGACGAAATCCAGATTTTTCTTTTCCATTAGAAAACTATTATTCAATCAGTCCTGACGATTCTTGTTTCAAAGAATTCCGACTTCAATTGAGTCCTGTATACACAATTGAAGTTCGAGTCGCCAATTTACGAACTGCAGCGCTGCGGCGAGTTCGTTCTAATTTTATATATATATATATATATATATATATAAACTTTTAAACTTCGTTAAAATGAATCCAACTCCATTTTAACGCTATTTGAATTTCTTGATTCAAATTCCAATCTTGCTTTTATTTGAATTCTATATTCAAATTCCAATTCCTTTTCTATTTGAATTCTATGTTCAAATTCTATTTCCTTTTCTATTTGAATTCTAAATTCAAATTTCCATTTCCTTTTCTATTTGAATTCTAAATTCAAATTTCCATTTCCTTTTCTATTTCTCAAATTCTATATTTAAATTTCCTTTATTCAACTCCCATTTAAATTCCTATATTCAAATTCTATAGTTGAATTTCCTTTTCTATTTTATATTCAAAATCAATACTTGAATTTCTATTTCAATTTCCATATTCAAATTCAATGCTTGAATTTCTATTTCAATTTCATCTTCAAATTCAATACTTGAAATTCCATTTGAATTATATAATTCAATTTTTATACTTGAAATTTCATTTGAATTCTATTATTCAATTTCTATTTCAATTCTTCTTTGAAATTCTATATTTCAAATTCAATTCAATTCTTCTCTGAAATTCAATATTTCAAATTCATTTATTCAAATTCCTTTATTCCTCTATTCACATTCCTTTATGAATTTCTATATTCAAATTCCATATTCAATTCTTTTTGAATTCTCGATTCAAATTCTATATACAATTCTGTTTGAATTCTCTATATTCAAATTTCTATATTCAATTCTGTTTGAAATCTCAATTCAAATTCTATATTCAATTCTGTTTGAATTCTCTATATTCAAATTTCTTTATTAAGTTTCCATTTGAATTTCTATATTCAAAATTCTATTTCAAATTCTTTTATTCAAATCCCTTTGAATTCCTCTTTGAATTTTCTTTATTCAAATTCTGTATTTGAATTTCATTATTCAATTTCATTATTCAATTTCATTTTCAATTCTATTTGGATCTATTTTAATTTTCTATATTCAAATTTCAAATTTAATTCTATTTTAGAAAAATAGAATTTCCTTTCTAATTCTCAAATATCCTTTTTCATGATATTATTAAATATCATTACTTAAGCCCAGTGATATTTAAACACACAAAGCAACCAATTATTTATTTTTCTAACACATCATATATAACAATATATATGCAAACAAATAAACAAACAGATAATATATTTTTGAGGAATCCAGTAGGATTCCTCCAACCTGTTTTCCTGCATCCACAGATGTTAGCACATAAATAATACCCATTCTGCTTCGTGACAGAATATCGTGGTATAGAAGGTCATCCACTAATCATAGCGTGGGGCGTATAGGGTAATCATCCGCTATGAAACTGCGGGCATCCGCTAATGAGACTGCGGGAATCCAACCAATCAATCAACCCAATATATATATAATAGCCTAAATAACTAATATATATATAAAACAAGCAGAAAAATCCAAACAAGCAACAACAATTATTTTTACAAAGTAAAAATAATTATAAATAAAAGGTGAGTGAGATTTACTCACCAGGATTTTCCATTGTCGAATATCCTGTTTATTCCCAAATCATCGGCTACGAATCTTCTCGAATGAATTCGCACCTACGATAATTTTATTCAAATTTAAATGATTAACATTTATTTATTTAAATTAACTTTTTAAACGAATAAATAATTTTCCTATATATATTCTCCTTTTAATCACAAATCATTTTTAAATTAAATAAACTATTTTCCTTTTCTTCTGCTTAAAATGGTCTAGGCAACTGTCAAACCAAATCAACTAACTAGACTTATATACTAATGAATCTAAGCACTAAAGTGGTTTAAACAGATTACCTAATTCCTCTTTTTTTTCCAATTTGATCATTACTAATCTATTTAATAAATTAACTAAAACAAACAAAAACAAAAATGTATTCTATGTATTTTAGAATTCTTAAAAATAATACCTTAATCCTCTTCACTTTCATTCTTTTAAATATACTAATATAAAAATTAAATAGTTTACTTTATTAGAACTGAAATAAAATTGGCAACTTAATTAAAATTTTAAGTACCTCACTTTTAGATAAACTAAGCCATTGTTTAAACTCGTTCCCACTTCCACTTTGTTTGAATCCTCCTTCCTTGCAGTGCTGAGAAATACTCCACCCGAACTCCCACTTGTTACCACGCCCATCCATTTCCACCTTCCTCAGATCATTAACGGATTCCACACCACACTCCTCTTCTTACATTCCTCTTTCTCCAGTTCAGTCTTAGCGTCACCAGAAAGGTCACGCACCCCACATCGCACAAACCCTAGATCGAAATCCATATTCAACTCCATCGCGAGGCAGTCTCTATACCACCCATCACTACCGAGTACCAATCAACATCGCGACCCTCACCAGATGCTTGAATCGCGCGCCTGAATCCATGAATCGAATCAACAAGAGTCTCGCGTTTGTAGTTGGATCGCGAATCTCTCTTTTCCAATGCCAGAACCCCATCGTCCCTTTTAGAATACAAATCGATTTTGATTTTTGCGGTTTTACTGAAGGAATAGAAGAATCGGCCATTTATAAGTTCTTGAGAGCTGAAGCTTTCGGTGTTTGCAAATGAAGGAGGGCGGCTTTGGTTTATAGAGGATGATAGGGAACCAAAAGTACGAAACTATTAATTTGTTGTTTGCTTGATACTGAAAATATGCGACAAGCTGTACGCGAAATAGAAGAAGAGGCACAGATAGGTCTGTAAATATAGGTCGGCCTCAGACTATTTAATATGTTTGATGTGATATTGATTTTATCCGTAAGTTTTAAAATTTGCGGTTCCTTAACTTCAACCTCAAACCCTTATTTTAACTTACCGACTGGCGTTATCAAATTACAATGCTATTTTGAACTCAATGGACCCGGTCCGAAATTTTAATTCAACTGTATAGAATAGATACCAATTTAAATTAACGATTAAATTAAATTCGATTACAAATGTAAATTGATTTTAAACAATTAAATCCTCTGATAATAGTTTATTGTGAAATAGAATATAAAATGATTGACTGAATTGTTTCGATTCATTTTTATCTTTGAATTAAATTATTTCTGTTCTCGTATTTCGATGACTATCAAAATAAATCGTATTTTCGATTATTTAATCGATAACCCAATAAAATACCATTTATATTATAAATTCAATATTTAAAAACCATACTAAATATTTAAAATAAATCGACCAAAAATCCGGGTCGTTACATTCTTCCCCCCTAAAAATAATTTCGTCCTCGAAATTGCTAAGGTAGGAAAAATGGTACAAACTCATTACTTTTCAACAATTCACTTATGTTGAAACTCAACTCCACATATTTCGACAATTTTAGTCCCAACCAACTTTTGGTTTTCATATGTATACTCACATTCATTTTTATCTAAATGATTTACAATCAATTCACATTTCATTCAAATTGATTTTGATCAATTTATTTACTTCGATTGATTTAACTTTCTTAAGTTAAATTTAAATTCCAGAATTCAAATCCCCGGGTTTTCATTTCAAATCCTTTGAAATACATAAATATATATTTATATTTATTTCCATCTCAAATTCAAAACATTTGAATTTTCCAAACCAACTTGTTTTCCTTCAAACAAATTTTCATCAAAAACTTTCCTACGGTAGTAATTCATCACTTAGAACTCGAAAATGAACACTGATAATGCTGCAGTCATCATCAGAATTATTTTCCAGCCACTGAAGTGAGTTCAGTGCTTTATCACTTTAGAAAAATCCATCTCAAAATGATTTCTACTCAAAATTCCTTTAAAACAAAGCTATATTATTTTAATATACTTCAGAAAATATTTTCCAACTTCCCAGGATTTAAATTTCAAATTCTGGTTTGAATTCAAATTTAATTCATCTCATTTGTATATTCTTCATACACAAATTCTATTTGGTTCTATATAACCATTTCATTTCTTATAATCTCATTTGATTATAATAACAACCAACACATCCATGTATTACAATAATTTCAAAAAATTATTCCTTTATTATTAAAGTAGAATTTTGGGTAAAATTATTTCATTTACCCATTTTAAAACAATATCGTGTTCAATCTTCTGTTCAAGTATTTACAAACTCTTATCGATGTCGTGGCGTCCCACGATTCGATCAGAATTCATAAATAGCTCAACAGACTAGCCAACACAATATAAAACAGTTTTTATCTCAATTTACAAAAACGCGCTCTCGTATATACACGCTCAACTCATTCTAGGGTACTACTGACCCTATCTCTAATGAGTACATACCACACAAGCCTAGGTATTCGCTCAACCTAAGCTCTGATACCAACTGTAATGACCACAAGGGCAGTGGGCTAAACTCCCACCGTGGCTTACAGAGATACCTCAGAACTGCTTTTACGGCCAGCCTCTCGACTCGACCAACCCACATTGTCGGGAGATGTAGGGGTAAGAGTCTCCCGTTCGCCACCAAACGCGAAGCGAGAACCCCTATCATCCGTACCAATTAAGCAACCAGCTCTGATACCAACTGTAACGACCCGCAAATCCGTGCTATCTGAGTTGACTAAAAACACCACATGTCCATCCCAAATTGCATAGAAATACGAATCATTTTTAGGAAGAAGTTAGAGGATGAGAAATAGAAAGAAAGAAATATTTGAATAGAAGAAAAACGAAGATCACAAACTCACAGCGGAACGAATAAAATATATTATATAACATAACTTTTGAAATACAAATCAGTAACTTTATATACATACAATCATCAGAGCACAACAGTCATTTCTGGAACAGTTATAAACACCTGTTTCCAGATACAACATAGTACGCAGCGGAAATACGATAATCTACTGCTAACTGGTGAAGCCTTGTAACACCCCACCTCCGTTAAGGTCACTCACAAAGGGAATGCCTTAACTTTGGTGGAGCATTTTAGTAAACAGGACAGAAACTTACAAGACAGATAAAACAGTACTGGAAAAATTTTAACTTTATTACAGCGGACACAGAAATTAATATGGTTACATCCTTTCAATTTCAGAATTCAAGTACAAAATATCAGTCTTGTACAAAAGCCTTCAAAATACATAGTTTAAAATCATAATCCCCATGGAACGGAAGCTATACAGAGCCAAGCCATACTTTAAGCACTTCAAGCAAAGAGAAATCCGGATCAAGCTAAAGTATTTCCCTCCTTGGATAACCTAGAGGGGGGAGAAACGGAAGAAAGGAGGCGAAACAACACGGGTCAGACAAAAAGTCTGGCAAGTCCAGTGACTTTCAGCATATGAACAGATAATAATAATATGATATGAACATAAAACTGGATGTGAGATAACTATAACAGGTGTAGCAGATATAACAGAAAAACAGAATGATATAAACTATTGTTTTACACTTCTCTGCACTAATACTAGTATAGCAAAATTAGGTGTCACCCTAATGTCTAAATTGAAGCAGGAACGGGTACAGAATACTTTAACAGAAACAGAATGCTAATAATGGGCCTTTACTACCCGATCAGAAACAGACAGAAGAAGAAACATACTTATCCCTATGGAAACAGAATGTGGAATTAGGTGTACACTAGTAATGGGCCTTTACCACCCGAACAGACGGTACCACACAGAAACAGACGGGTGTTACCACCCAATAGAAACAGACGGTACCAACAGAAACAGACATAATTAAGTGTACCCTAAAACCCAACCCCAAGCGATCGGCTCCCTAATACATAAATATCCTGTGTCGGCCCCACAGTAGGGTGTATCACTCCCTAAAGTGACAACCAATTGGCACAGACCTATTTACAGATGTCACGGCGTCTTACATCCTCAGAGGCAGACCGGGATCCATGCACGCACATGACCCGGTTGGAACGCACCATCAACACCCCTCGCCATTATCAGAATGAACCTCTTATAATTAGTTCAGTAAGCGTGCCCGGACCCTACTTACTGTTGGGTCAAAGTTTTGATACCAGAAAGGGTTACTGACTAATATGGGTCCCAAACAACAGATGAAACAAGTAATTCCCCTCCTAACCTTGTGTCCCCAGACTAACAGATTTCAGATTAACTTGTTTACAAGTTCAGACATACAGAATTCAGATTTACTAATTCACAAATTAAGTTAACAAGTTTTCAGACTAACGGATCAGATGTACAGATTTTTCAGATTTGTCTAACTTTGTATTGGGCCTACAGATTCATGGACGGGTTTTACTACATCTATTAATCCCTTTGGTTTAACCCTATTTTTCCCTAATACGTTTTAGACGTCATTCTTATCTTAGATTTGCATTAATTAATTATTAATGCACAGACCTCTCACATTAGGTCGGTAGCTTGTGGCCGCTGGATATGCCGGGCGGTTCAGGGCAGACTTCTGCCACAAGCCAGACCTAACCTCGTGTCTTACGCATGTTATGACTAACTTCTCACATTAGAACCTATTGTTTGCGGCCACTGGATGTGCCGGGCGGTTCCGGGCAGATTTACGCCGCAAACTCATTCTAACCTCGAGTTAGCCATGTTTATCTTTGCGGCCAATTAATTAATAATTTACCGTTTATGCGCACGCCCAATATATATGCCAATTCAGATTATATCAATAACAGGATGATTATATCAACATAGCAGATAACAGATTTTATATGACTTAACGGATTTAACAGATTTAGCAACTTAGCAGATTTTGGCATATAACAGGTTAGGCATTTCAACCGACAAATTTAACAGATTAGGCATTTCAATCTAATTAGCAGTCTAGGCAATATAACAAAGGGTGCGTTTTTTAGAGGTCCCTATTAAGTTTCAAAATATTAAAAAAACCCGGTCATAAACTTATTGTAAATTAGGTCCCTATTTTCTGAAAAGTCATCAAAAAAATATGAAAAAAATATAAAAAAATCACGATAATTCGTATTTAAATTAAACATGAACTCGCCCAAAAATTCAGATCATAATAAAATCAAAACATGCATCAAAATCAAAAAAATACAGAAAACAACGAAAAATGCAGTAATTTGCATCAAATCATGCACATATTTGGAATACTTGCATTCATCTATGCAAGTATTTCTCTGTTATATTTTTACATGCAATACTTGCATACATGTGTGCAAGTATTTGAAATAGTTGCATACATGTATGCAAGTTTCTGCACACATTTTATTTTCACATGTAAATACTTGCATACATGTGTGCAAGTATTTCAAATAGTTGCACACATGTATGCAAGTTTCTGCATACATTTTCAACTAAAACAGCTTCAGAAATACTTGCATACATGTATGCAACTATTGGCAAAAGTTGCATACATGTATGCAACTATTTTGCAAGTTTTAAATTCACAATACATCCCTGTAATTAATGTTTTCTCTGTAAACCCGCCCCCTATTTTAGCTGCCGCCTGGAATCTTCCGCCTGCCACTTTCCATACCTCCGCCTCTTTCGTTTTCTGTCCAAATTTTCAGGCGCTATCACTTAAAAAAAAAAAAAAAAAATTTCTAAAATCTGTAAATATTCTCGGAAGTCCACAGAAATTAAAAAAAAAAGTTGCATCAATGTATGCAACTTTTACGAATAGTTGCATACATTTATGCAACTATTCGAATACACATGCATATATTTATGCACGCCTGTTTGAAAAATTGCATACATGTATGCAGTTTTTCTATATAACTGCATACATGTGTGCATATATGTCAAAATACATGCAAACGTGAATAAGTTGCACGTAGGTATGCAGTTTTTAAACAAATGCATCGGCAGATGCATGTTTTAACAATATGTGCATACATGTATGCATTTATACTGCAGTTTTGACGCAGATTTGAAATAAATGCATACAGGTATGCAACTAATCGACTTATATGCATGTTTTGATGCAATTTACTGCATTTCGTTGATTTTCTGTATTTCGTGATTTTGACGTTGTTTTTAATGTTTTTTTGATCTGATTTTTTTCACGATTAATTGTTTTAATTAAATACGAATTTACATGGTTTTTTAATATTTTTTTATATTTTTTTTATGAATTTTCGAAAAATAGGGACTAAATTACAATAAGTTTATGACCGGATGTGAGCCTAATTAAGTTTCGTTTTAGGGATGTGTGCCTAATATTCACTATAACAAAACTAGTAGTTTAGGCAACTTGACAAATTAGCAGATTTAGCAAATTTAATATTTCTAAAAGTTCTATTTACATGCCTTGCCCAATCATAAATTGGCCTAAATTCATATGCTTACATAATTGTCATGATTCACAACATATACTCCATGTTTGCATAAGCGCAGAATATGGACATAATTTGCCATATAACCTATGTTCCAATTTTTGTTAAACTAGCATTTTACAGCAGATTCACATATAAATTATACCAAATATAACCATTAATTTCAATGCATGCCATATATCCAAAAATCCCTATTTAGGTGTAATCACAATAATAGATATCCTAATTAATGTAAATCTTTACACCTAAGTTTCCATATCTTCTTCTTTTTGAGTCATGAATCATTATGCAAACTATACCCAACAATATAAATCTTTAAATCATATCTTCTAAAAATCATATCTTGACTTTTATATGCATTTTGTCGAAAATCTCAAATCATATGTAATCTTACAATGGTTCCTCTTTTCTTCTATCATAGAATATGCATAGATCCAAATCTAGTTTACAACATATGCTCATTAATTACAGTTCTAAATTACAACATAACTATGCATACAACATGCATAAATTATATATTCATAGTCAAATTTATGCATATGTCCAATATATTTTATGCCTTAGACCTAAAGTCATACATTCAATTTAGTCTTGTCAAATTTCGCATCATTCATTATTTATCCCAAAATTTGCGTTCATACGTTCCTCTCTTATGAGATTAGGCACAGGCTCGTGGTAGCCTGGCTATAAAAACAGAAAAGAAGAAAAGGGATACAGAACAGTCACAGAAAAACAAATCTGACAGAAGAGAATATATATACAATCTCAGATTCAGAATTAAAAACATATCAAAATTATAATTAACGTTTATAGCGGAAAATAACTATACTTGCCTTGATTGGATTAAAGAAAGAACTTTAACTTGTTGTAGAATCTTTGCAGAAACTTTAATCTCTAGTTTGAATTGAGTTGCTTAGGCTGATTTTGATTATCTTCTAGTTTTAATTCCAGCAGAGCAGCGACGCCATTTTTATTTTTTTATTAGAAGAAGAGAGCAATGGAGGCTAGAGAATTGTGTAAGAAACCTAGGTAGAGTCTAGGGTCATTTTTATAGAGTTTATGAACTGATTAGGACCATTGATGTTGCTTGGATTGATCGTAGCCATTCATCCTAAGGAGAGACCAATTAGAGCCTGCCACCTAGCCCTAATGACAAAGCAGACCACAGAAAATCGACTAACAGAGAATAGGCCAGCCAGGTTGGGCTGGGTTCGACCTGGCTCTGGACCAGGTCGACAGCCCTGTCGACCTGGTTAGACCAGGTCGACAGCCCAGTCGACCTGGGTGCATCAGGCGGGATTTTTCTCGCCCTGGCCAATTAGGCCCGGTTTTTAATTTTAAACTGTTTTATTTTGTTCGAATTTTAAACTTAATTCAGAAACTTCCGGAGGCTATATCTTCTTCATACGGACTCCGTTTTTCGAAAACTCGGACTCTATTTCGCGTATTTTTCCGAGACGAACGCAATGGCGTATCCCGCTTCCCTTAGTTCTTTGATTTCAAATTAATTATACTTTAATTTGTTAATTCCACAGTTATAGAATACACGGGGTGTTACATTCTCCCCCACTTAAAAGGATTTCGTCCCCGAAATCTTCAAGTTAAGAAGAATGTGTCCTACCATCCAATCACCCATCTACTCAACCATCATCCACAAGCATCCATTGTCCTTAGAAAACTTCTAATGTTGTATGAACATATGTAAAAGTGTGTGTATATGTTCCTTATCTAATGCAAAGATCAGGCGGTCTACTGATTCAGTTGACCTCCTTAATGCGAATTATGTTAGTGCCATGAGTCCAACATGTATGCAATAGAATTCTGATGATATATATTATTTCTATATGAGTGCACAACCATTCACTCAAATGCAACATCCATGTGCTGAATCAACCTATTTGCATCCACAAGAATTGAAAAATGCTCACCCATCCATATGCAGTATGAGAGTGTTTTCGAGCCGATCTAGTGCCTAGTGTGTGTATATGCATCCACGGGCAACCACTAGCAACCACTTGCATCCACTTGCAACCATCAAACATAACATGTCTCAAACACATGTTTACACCCATTAGTTTCTACCTAAAGTTCAAATATTCGATCGATACAGTCGAATGATGGAAGCGAGTACAGATAGAACGAAAATTTGGTTCCCATTAGACATGGGTCCTAAGTATTGGCCCCAAAGACCGAAACCAATATCAAATTGACACCCTACGAAAACTCAGAATGTATGCGTCATACTTGACGCCTAACACAGATATCCCTCAAACCCCAGTCTCAAACAGATGATCCATAACCCTTATGGGTCTGAGTCTATAGCGGAATTCAGAAATAATACTAGCATTAAAGTGCAGAGTATCGATTACCAAATCAAAATACCAAAATCAGAAAAAGTCACAATCAGATAAAGAAATTAAACCTACTATAAAATTTTTCCTATTTCTATCCTAGCCACTAGCCTCAAGAGTGTTCGCCTGCCCTCCTTGTCCTCGTCTCTTCGGGCAGTCCCTAGTGAAGTGTCCCATCTCCCCACAGTTGAAGCAAGCGCCCTTCCTTTTTCTGCAATCCTTGTTCAGATGAGTTGAGCTCCCACAAGTAAAGCACTTTTTCCCCTTCTTATCTTCTGACTTCTCATCCTTCTTTTGTGTTTCCTTTTTGGGCCCCGCTTTCTTATTCTGTGGTTCTTCCTTCTTTGTCTCTTTCGGGCCCTTGTCTTCCTCGTGCAGTAGTGCCATATCCACCAATTTCTCGTAAGTTGCTCCCATGGGTTCATGGGTCATGGCTAGGCTGTGCAGTGGCTCATTCAATCCTTTAACAAAGCGGAGAGCCTTTTTATGCTGAGTGTTGACTAAATCCAATCCGAATCTTGCTAGTTGGTTGAACTGGTTGACGTATTCCTTGACCGTCATACTTCCTTGCTTAAGAGACAAGAACTTTTCCAATTGTAAACTTCGTTCAGCTTGCGAGAGGAATTTTGTCTCAAACCTTGTTCTGAAATCCATCCATGTCTCAACCGGCCTCTCGGCGTTAGTGACTTCCCACCAGTAGGAAGCTTCGTCTTTGAGCAGCCATACTGCCAACTGTACCTTCTGCCTATCGTCCACCTCGAAGATAACGAATAGATCCTCAGTTTCTTTGAGCCAATTCCTGGCTTCTACGAATGATTCAGTTCCTTTGAAATCCTTCCCACCCATGGCCCTAAAATCTCTACAGATCTTTGAGAAAGCAATTGCACGAGGAGGGGGTGGAGGAGGGGGATCATTTGCTGGACCTGCAGCGGCGGTCCTAGCCTCAAGATATTGACGAAACCAACCGGGTACATGAACACCCTCTGGTATCTCAGATACTTCAGACATGCTGGAATGAAAAAGGAAAGGTTCAATACAAAAAGGACTGAAAGAAAGATATATGGCTCTTGGGGATCATGTTTTTCAAAATAAGCTTTATTTTTGAAAATACTTCCTTTCAAAACCTTTTTGAAAACAGTTTTCAAAAACTTTACCCAATCTGGTAACCTTCAGCTCTGATACCAAGTGTAACACCCCACCTCCGTTAAGGTCACTCACAAAGGGAATGCCTTAACTTTGGTGGAGCATTTTAGTAAACAGGACAGAAACTTACAAGACAGATAAAACAGTACTGGAAAAAATTTAACTTTATTACAGCGGACACAGAAATTAATATGGTTACATCCTTTCAATTTCAGAATTCAAGTACAAAATATCAGTCTTGTACAAAAGCCTTCAAAATACATAGTTTAAAATCATAATCCCCATGGAACGGAAGCTATACGGAGCCAAGCCATACTTTAAGCACTTCAAGCAAAGAGAAATCCGGATCAAGCTAAAGTATTTCCCTCCTTGGATAACCTGGGGGGGAAATGGAAGAAAGGAGGCGAAACAACAAGGGTCAGACAAAAAGTCTGGCAAGTCCAGTGACTTTCAGCATATGAACAGATAATAATAATATGATATGAACATAAAACTGGATGTGAGATAACTATAACAGGTGTAGCAGATATAACAGAAAAACAGAATGATATAAACTATTGTTTTACACTTCTCTACACTAATACTAGTATAGCAAAATTAGGTGTCACCCTAATGTCTAAATTGAAGCAGGAACGGGTACAGAATACTTTAACAGAAATAGAATGCTAATAATGGGCCTTTACTACCCGATCAGAAACAGACAGAAGAAGAAACATATTTATCCCTATGGAAACAGAATGTGGAATTAGGTGTACACTAGTAATGGGCCTTTACCACCCGAACAGACGGTACCACACAGAAACAGACGGGTGTTACCACCCAATAGAAACAGACGGTACCAACAGAAACAGACATAATTAAGTGTACCCTAAAACCCAACCCCAAGCGATCGGCTCCCTAATACATAAATATCCTGTGTCGGCCCCACAGTAGGGTGTATCACTCCCTAAAGTGACAACCAATTGGCACAGACCTATTTAAAGATGTCACGGCGTCTTACATCCTCAGAGGCAGACCGGGATCCATGCACGCACATGACCCGGTTGGAACGCACCATCAACACCCCTCGCCATTATCAGAATGAACCTCTTATAATTAGTTCAGTAAGCGTGCCCGGACCCTACTTACTGTTGGGTCAAAGTTTTGATACCAGAAAGGGTTACTGACTAATATGGGTCCCAAACAACAGATGACACAAGTAATTCCCCTCCTAACCTTGTGTCCCCAGACTAACAGATTTCAGATTAACTTGTTTACAAGTTCAGACATACAGAATTCAGATTTACTAATTCACAAATTAAGTTAACAAGTTTTCAGACTAACGGATCAGATGTACAGATTTTTCAGATTTGTCTAACTTTGTATTGGGCCTACAGATTCATGGACGGGTTTTACTACATCTATTAATCCCTTTGGTTTAACCCTATTTTTCCCCAATACGTTTTAGACGTCATTCTTATCTTAGATTTGCATTAATTAATTATTAATGCACAGACCTCTCACATTAGGTCGGTAGCTTGTGGCCGCTGGATATGCCGGGCGGTTCCGGGCAGACTTCTGCCGCAAGCCAGACCTAACCTCGTGTCTTACGCATGTTATGACTAACTTCTCACATTAGAACCTATTGTTTGCGGCCACTGGATGTGCCGGGCGGTTCCGGGCAGATTTACGCCGCAAACTCATTCTAACCTCGAGTTAGCCATGTTTATCTTTACGGCCAATTAATTAATAATTTACCGTTTATGCGCACGCCCAATATATATGCCAATTCAGATTATATCAATAACAGGATGATTATATCAACATAGCAGATAACAGATTTTATATGACTTAACGGATTTAACAGATTTAGCAACTTAGTAGATTTTGGCATATAACAGGTTAGGCATTTCAACCGACAAATTTAACAGATTAGGCATTTCAATCTAATTAGCAGTCTAGGCAATATAACAAAACTAGTAGTTTAGGCAACTTGAGAAATTAGCAGATTTAGCAAATTTAATATTTCTAAAAGTTCTATTTACATGCCTTGCCCAATCATAAATTGGCCTAAATTCATATGCTTACATAATTGTCATGATTCACAACATATACTCCATGTTTGCATAAGCGCAGAATATGGACATAATTTGCCATATAACCTATGTTCCAATTTTTGTTAAACTAGCATTTTACAGCAGATTCACATATAAATTATACCAAATATAACCATTAATTTCAATGCATGCCATATATCCAAAAATCCCTATTTAGGTGTAATCACAATAATAGATATCCTAATTAATGTAAATCTTTACACCTAAGTTTCCATATCTTCTTCTTTTTGAGTCATGAATCATTATGCAAACTATACCCAACAATATAAATCTTTAAATCATATCTTCTAAAAATCATATCTTGACTTTTATATGCATTTTGTCCAAAATCTCAAATCATATGTAATCTTACAATGGTTCCTCTTTTCTTCTATCATAGAATATGCATAGATCCAAATCTAGTTTACAACATATGCTCATTAATTACAGTTCTAAATTACAACATAACTATGCATACAACATGCATAAATTATATGTTCATAGTCAAATTTATGCATATGTCCAATATATTTTATGCCTTAGACCTAAAGTCATACATTCAATTTAGTCTTGTCAAATTTCGCATCATTCATTATTTATCCCAAAATTTGCGTTCATACGTTCCTCTCTTATGAGATTAGGCACAGGCTCGTGGTAGCCTGGCTATAAAAACAGAAAAGAAGAAAAGGGATACAGAACAGTCACAGAAAAACAAATCTGACAGAAGAGAATATATATACAATCTCAGATTCAGAATTAAAAACATATCAAAATTATAATTAACGTTTATAGCGGAAAATAACTGTACTTGCCTTGATTGGATTAAAGAAAGAACTTTAACTTGTTGTAGAATCTTTGCAGAAACTTTAATCTCTAGTTTGAATTGAGTTGCTTAGGCTGATGTTGATTATCTTCTAGTTTTAATTCCAGCAGAGCAGCGACGCCATTTTTATTTTTTTATTAGAAGAAGAGAGCAATGGAGGCTAGAGAATTGTGTAAGAAACCTAGGTAGAGTCTAGGGTCATTTTTATACAGTTTATGAACTGATTAGGACCATTGATGTTGCTTGGATTGATCGTAGCCATTCATCCTAAGGAGAGACCAATTAGAGCCTGCCAACTAGCCCTAATGACAAAGCAGACCACAGAAAATCGACTAACAGAGAATAGGCCAGCCAGGTTGGGCTGGGTTCGACCTGGCTCTGGACCAGGTCGACAGCCCTGTCGACAGCCCAGTCGACCTGGTTAGACCAGGTCGACAGCCCAGTCGACCTGGGTGCATCAGGCGGGATTTTTCCCGCCCTGGCCAGTTGGGCCCGGTTTTTAATTTTAAACTGTTTTATTCTGTTCGAATTTTAAACTTAATTCAGAAACTTCCGGAGGCTATATCTTCTTCATACGGACTCCGTTTTTCGAAAACTCGGACTCTATTTCGCGTATTTTTCCGAGACGAACGCAATGGCGTATCCCGCTTCCCTTAGTTCTTTGATTTCAAATTAATTATACTTTAATTTGTTAATTCCACAGTTATAGAATACACGGGGTGTTACAAGCCTCCTGCTTCCAGCTCCTCCAATTGAATCTGTGAAATCCCGACTACTTGACTGCCCGTACAAATTTGGGCACCCAAGAGTTTAGGGAAAACAAAACAAAATAAACTCTGGGTCAGTCATGGGACTGGTGTGAGTAAACTCCAACCATTGGTTTAACACTTAAAAATCCTTTCGAAAGAAAAGATAATCGTAAGACCGATCCACACATAAACATGGATGGTTTTTACCTTACGACAACCCAAAACATTTTGATATCAAAATCTGATGATATTATAATAGTGTCTAAATCAAATAAATAGAATCTATCGGAACGCTTGCATCTCACGCTCCATATATAATATTAAATCAAAAACCGGAGGGCACTTATTGGAGATTGGATTTCCAACTTGACAAGGTATGGGACCACCTTCCGCTAGTGTATCTCTAGAGAGGAATACACTGGGTTCAACAAGAACATCTTGTAACCCGGCCCACACATGACCGACCACTCATTTCGCTTGAGTGTATCGAATGTATATCACCAACGGTTGGGATCAGCAACCGCCTCCCGACTGGGACAACATCGAATAGAATAAGAAATTAAATGAACCTCTAGATAGGTGATTATACATCCTAAAGGGTGCGACCCACATAGCCATGCTGCCTGCCCGATTTTTGTCCTTTTCCGGTTGTTGAAGCCTGAGGCTACGAATACTTACCATTCATTGATAGCACAATCACTTTGAATGCCACATTGTCAGATCCGTTAATCACTAGTTGAGTTTGCACAAATATTCTAGATGTTATGCTAAGGGAATAAATCCGTTGCAACCATATACATTTATACAGACCAACCCATTTGATCATTGGAAATACTCTGTCAGACATTCGTCCATTTACGTTCGTTCTGGGATTGAACGAAACCGAAGGCACTATTTCTATTTAATAGAAAGAGTCCTTGCACTTTACTCCGTCTTCAATATATTCAGCATACTTGGTTCGCAACGCTTATGCCGATACGGAGTGGTTCTTCGGATAATAATCCAACCGGTCTCTCCATATTGACAACGATAGTCAAAACATCGATAATCTGTGATTTAACTATCGAATAAAAACAAGTGTTTCATCCAAACATATCAAACAAATCACTGGGCTCTTTAATTAATTAAATCTCTTCTCCATTTCCTTATCAATATTTGTTAACCAAATATTTACAAGTATCGCCTCCTTTTATTTTCTATAGTTAGAAAATATTTTCGATTTTAATTGGAAAACATTCCAATCACTTATCTCTTCCACGAACTCATTTAGTTCTATACTTAGAAAACATTTGTTATTTTATTTCCAAGTTTACATTTATTTGGGTTAAAACGGATGTTGTGTAAAACATCGTTACGACAACCCAAATATATACATTCAACTAAATCTCTTTAAACGTTGATCTTCGAGACTGAGTTTTGCTATTTATCGGTTGTTAATGAAACCAATCAAGTTGGGGTATAATTACCTCTCAGACCTTGACTGAATAACATTCATAACGTCAAAACAGACAAGACTACTTACTCGAATAATCAATACTATACAAACCAATTATCTATTTTTAAAACACGTATATATTTCCCTTGTTATTTTTAACAAATCTAAGTTATAGTTTTCCTTCTTGTTTCAAATATCCTATTTAAATTTGTTTCGTTATCTAATTCTCTATATATATCAATATATGGATTTCTAGTTATCAAATTTTCTTAAAAATATTCTAACTCCTTAAATTTTCGGAAAAATTCGCCATAACCTCCCCTGTATCGGGAGCATCGGGAAATTTCAAATAGCTTCCCGGTAACTTCTCATCTCAAAAAGAAAAAGAAAAAGAAAAAGCCAAGCGGCTTGCCGATACGGCGCATAAAATCTCATATATGAATTAAACATGTACCTTATTGTCGAGCAAACTATTATATACCTTCATCACTTTATCCCATAACTGTCTCCGGTATATCTATACCTGTACAATTCATTTCACTTCATACACTCGTTTTGACTCAATTCGTTAAAGTAACTCTTTAACTAACTCTTTGCCCATTTCGCTTGTATATATGAATATAACACGTTTCAACTTACTTATCAACTAATTGAATTCAAATTTTAATTTAAGTTCTATATTTGATTTCAAATATATGTTTTCAATTCAAAAATTCAATTTTTCAAAGTTCGACTTCAATTCACCACTCGATTAACTAATTCTTCTTTGACTTAGTTAATTCTATTCAATAATCAAAAATATGATTATTGTTTCAAAAATCACTTCTTTACTTCACTTGAGTTCACCTTTATGTTCTAACTCAAGACCAGGTTTTTAAATGGAAATTCAGATTTTTATTTGCTTAAAAATCCCTATATTTATTATATAAAATCCATTATGATTTTAATGGTTTCTGCCGCTGCACTTTTAAAAATTTGATTTTGACATAACTCAAAATCTATTCGACGAAATCCAGATTTTTCTCTTCCATTAGAAAACTATTATTCAACCAGTCCTGACGATTCTTGTTTCAAAGAATTCCGACTTCAATTGAGTCCTGTATACACAATTGAAGTTCGAGTCGCCGATTTACGAACTGCAGCGATGCGGCGAGTTCGTTTTAATTATATATATATATATATAAAAACTTTTAAACTTCGTTAAAATGAATCCAACTCCATTTTAACGCTATTTGAATTTCTTGATTCAAATTCCAATCTTGCATTCATTTGAATTCTATATTCAAATTCCAATTCCTTTTCTATTTGAATTCTATGTTCAAATTCTATTTCCTTTTCTATTTGAATTCTAAATTCAAATTTCCATTTCCTTTTCTATTTCTCAAATTCTATATTTAAATTTCCTTTATTCAACTCCCATTTAAATTCCTATATTCAAATTCTATAGTTGAATTTCCTTTTCTATTTTATATTCAAAATCAATACTTGAATTTCTATTTCAATTTCCATATTCAAATTCAATGCTTGAATTTCTATTTCAATTTCATCTTCAAATTCAATACTTGAAATTCCATTTGAATTCTATTATTCAATTTTTATACCTGAAATTTCATTTGAATTCTATTATTCAATTTCTATTTCAATTCTTCTTTGAAATTCTATATTTCAAATTCAATTCAATTCTTCTTTGAAATTCAATATTTCAAATTCCTCTATTCCTCTATTCACATTCCTTTATGAATTTCTATATTCAAATTCCATATTCAATTCTTTTTGAATTCTCGATTCAAATTCTATATTCAATTCTGTTTGAATTCTCTATATTCAAATTTCTATATTCAATTCTGTTTGAAATCTCAATTCAAATTCTATATTCAATTCTGTTTGAATTCTCTATATTCGAATTTCTTTATTAAGTTTCCATTTGAATTTCTATATTCAAAATTCTATTTCAAATTCTTTTATTCAAATCCCTTTGAATTCCTCTTTGAATTTTCTTTATTCAAATTCTATATTTGAATTTCATTATTCAATTTCATTTTCAATTCTATTTGGATCTATTTGAATTTACTATATTCAAATTTCAAATTCAATTCTATTTTAGAAAAATAGAATTTCCTTTCTAATTCTCAAATATCCTTTTTCATGATATTTTTAAATATCATTACTTAAGCCCGGTGATATTTAAACACACAAAGCAACCAATTATTTATTTTTCTAACACATCATATATAACAATATATATGCAAACAAATAAACAAACAAATAATATATTTTTGAGGAATCCAGTTGGATTCCTCCAACCTGTTTTCCTGCATCAACAGATGTTAGCACATAAATAATACCCATTCTGCTTCGTGATAGAATATCGTGGTATAGAAGGTCATCCACTAATCATGGTATAGAAGGTCATCCACTAATCATAGCGTGGGGCGTATAGGGTAATCATCCGCTATGAAACTTCGGGCATCCGCTAATGAGACTGCGGGAATCCAACCAATCAATCAACCCAATATATATATATATATAATAGCCTAACTAACTAATATATATATAAAACAAGCAGAAAAATCCAAACAAGCAACAACAATTATTTTTATGAAGTAAAAATAATTATAAATAAAAGGTGAGTGAGATTTACTCACCAGGATTTTCCATTGTCGAATATCCTGTTTATTCCCAAATCATCGGCTATGAATCTTCTCGAATGAATTCGCACCTACGATAATTTTATTCAAATTTAAATGATTAACATTTATTTATTTAAATTAACTTTTTAAACGAATAAATAATTTTCCTATATATATTCTCCTTTTAATCACAAATCATTTTTAAATTAAATAAACTATTTTTCTTTTCTTCTGCTTAAAATGGTCTAGGCAACTGTCAAACCAAGTCTACTAACTAGACTTATATACTAATGAATCTAAGCACTAAAGTGGTTTAAACAGATTACCTAATTCCTCTTTTTTTTCCAATTTGATCATTACTAATCTATTTAATAAATTAACTAAAACAAACAAAAACAAAAATGTATTCTATGTATTTTAGAATTCTTAAAAATAATACCTTAATCCTCTTCACTTTCATTCCTTTAAATTTACTAATATAAAAATTAAATAGTTTACTTTTTTAGAACTGAAATAAAATTGGCAACTTAATTAAAATTTTAAGTACCTCACTTTTAGATAAACTAAGCCATTGTTTAAACTCGTTCCCACTTCCACTTTGTTTGAATCCTCCTTCCTTGCAGTGCTGAGAAATACTCCACCCGAACTCCCACTTGTTACCACGCCCATCCATTTCCACCTTCCTCAGATCATTAACGGATTCCACACCGCAATCCTCTTCTTCCATTCCTCTTTCTCCAGTTCGGTCCTAGCGTCACCAGAAAGGTCACGCACCCCACATCGCACAAACCCTAGATCGAAATCCATATTCAACTCCATCGCGAGGTAGTCCCTATACCACCCATCACTACCGAGTACCAATCAACATCGCGACCCTCACCAGATGCTTGAATCGCGCGCCTGAATCCATGAATCGAATCAACAGGAGTCTCGCGTTTGTAGTTGGATCGCGAATCCCTCTTTTCCGATGCCAGAACCCCATCGTCCCTTTTAGAATCCAAATCGATTTTGATTTTTGCGGTTTTACTGAAGGAATAGAAGAATCGGCCATTTATAAGTTCTTGAGAGCTGAAGCTTTCAGTGTTTGCAAATGAAGGAGGGCGGCTTTGGTTTATAGAGGATGATAGGGAATCAAAAGTACGAAACTATTAATTTGTTGTTTGCTTGATACTGAAAATATGCGACAAGCTGTACGCGAAATAGAAGAAGAGGCACATATAGGTCTGTAAATATAGGTCGGCCTCAGATTATTTAATATGTTTGATGTGATATTGATTTTATCCGTAAGTTTTAAAATTTGCGGTTCCTTAACTTCAACCTCAAACCCTTATTTTAACTTACCGACCGGCATTATCAAATTACAATGCTATTTTGAACTCAATGGACCCAGTCCGAAATTTTAATTCAACTGTATAGAATAGATACCAATTTAAATTAACGATTAAATTAAATTCGATTACAAATGTAAATTGATTTTAAACAATTAAATCCTCTGATAATAGTTTATTGTGAAATAGAATATAAAATGATTGACTGAATTGTTTCGATTCAGTTTTATCTTTGAATTAAATTATTTCTGTTCTCGTATTTCGATGACTATCAAAATAAACCGTATTTTCGATTATTTAATCGATAACCCAATAAAATACCATTTATATTATAAATTCAATATTTAAAAACCATACTAAATATTTAAAATAAATCGACCAAAAATCCGGGTCGTTACAGTATTTTCCAGAATGGACCTAGCTACAGGTTTCCATCAACTGAGAATTGCCAAAGAGTGTGTTCCTTTGACAGTTTTCAGAGGTCCAGACATATTTTATAAATGGTTAGTAATGTCGTTCGGCTTATGCAACGCTCCAGCATACTTCGTAGATCTAATGAATAGAGTGTTCAAAGAAGTTCTGAATAAATTTGTCCTGGTATTCATCGATGATATTTTAATCTACTCCAAATCAAAAGCCGAGCATGAAAAACATTTAGAACAAGTATTGGGGATTCTGAGAAAGAACATCTTCAAAGCCAATTTCTCTAAATGTATCTTCTGGCAGGAAGAGGTGAAGTTCCTTGGCCATGTCGTGTCAAAGGAAGGAATTTCTGTAGATCTGAGCAAAATTACAACAATTCAAGGCTGGAAACAGCCTACTACACCCAAAGAGGTCCGAAGTTTTATGGGGTTGGCTAGTTATTATCGAAAATTCGTTAAGGATTTTTCGAAGATATATGGTCCATTAACAAAGCTTACAAAGAAGCATGAGAAATTTAAGTGGACTTCCGACTATGAGGATGCTTTCCATGAATTGAAATCAAAATTGACAACCGCTCCAGTATTAACCATTATCGATGGCAATTAGGATTTGACGTTTTGGACGGATGCTTCTATCAGAGGTCTTGGTGTAGTATTAATGCAAAGAGGCCAAGTATTCGCTTATGCAAGCCGCCAGCTGAAACCACATGAGAAAAATTATGTAACTCATGATCTTGAGTTGCTAGCCATTGTTTTTGCTCTGAAAATCTAAAGGCATTACTTATTGGGTGAGAAATTCGAATTGTTTACAAATCATCAATCATTGAAGTATTTGTTCACCCAGAAAGATCTGAATTTGAGACAGCAGTGTTGGCTAGAATTTCTTGCAGCGTATGATATGGATATCCTGTATACGCCGGGAAAGGCTAATGTAGTAGCCGATGCGCTCAGCAGAAAGAATGAAATCATCGCCAGTTTTATCGTTACGTCTTCATTGTATGACAAGATCTCTGTTCTTCAGAAAAACAACAATTTTGTTAAAGAGATGATCAAAATAATTCAAAAAGGTGAAGACTCTAGTTTCCAAGTGGGTAGTGAGGGAGTTCTAAGATTAAATGGAAGAATTTGTGTTCCCGACATCCCTGAGCTCAAAAGAGAGGTGCTTGATGAATGCCATAAGTCCAAACTTTGCATTCATCCTGGAGTGAGTAAAATGTACAATGATATCAAGCGTACATTCTGGTGGAAGGCAATGAGGAGGGACATTTCTTTATATGTTAGTAGGTGCCCTATTTGTCAACTAGTCAAGAGCGACCAACAAAAGCTGGTCAGATTGTTGCAACCGTTGGAAGTCCCAGGTTGGAAATGGGAATAGATTTCCATGGATTTCATAGATGGTTTGCCCCGAACCAAGAAAGGTAATGACAGTATTTGGGTGATCGTAGATCGCTTCACGAAGACCGCCCATTTCATACCTGTCAGATCCAATAAAACCGCCCAAAGTCTAGCACAGATTTATTTCAAAGAAATTGTTAAGTTGCATGGAGTTCCCATCAGCATAGTCAGTGGTAGAGACCCAATATTTGCTAGCAAATTCTGGGATGCATTCTAGACCGAATTGGGAACAAAACTGAATCTGAGCACCACTTATCACCCTCAGACAGATGGCCAAACTGAGCGGGTGAATAGAATTTTAGAAGATTTACTACGGGCTTGTATTATTGATTTTGGCGGGTCATGGGAAGATCACTTGCATTTGGTAGAATTCTCATATAACAACAGCTATCAAGAAAGTTTGAAAATGTCACCATTTGAAGCATTATATGGTAGACCGTGTAGATCTCCAGCATGTTGGGTAGAACCTGGCAACAAACTTGTGTTGGGACCCGATATGATTCGAGAAGCATCTGACAAAGTCGATTTCATCAAGAAACGATTGAAAACCACGCAAAGCCGGCAGAAAAGTTATGCGGATTCTAGAAGAAGAGATTTAGCATTCACTGTTGGTGATTATGTTTATTAGAAAGTTTCTCCGATGAGAGGAGTAATCCGATTCGGTAAAACTGGGAAATTGGCACCCAGATTTATTGGTCCCTTCCCTACTTGAACAAATTGGAACTCTTGCTTATAGGGTTCAATTACCTGATTGGTTGCCTATAGTACATAATGTGTTTCACGTATCTCAACTTAGAAGGCATGTGCATGATCCAAATCTTGTTGTAGAAGAAGCAGCGCGACAGGACTTTGAAATTACTCCGGAATTAGCAGTCAGAAGAGAGCCGTTAAAAATTGTTGCTAAAGTAACTAAAGAGCTAAGGAGCAAGAAGGTTCATTTAGTTAAAGTGCAGTGGAGTAGTGATCCTAGAGACTGTACTTGGTAGACTGAGGAAAGCATTAAGAAATCTTACCCCAAATGCATAGTGGACATCTCTGACTAACTCCGGTGCAAGGTACCTTTACAATACCTTGCATTTCCATTTTTGTTTCCTACTGTACTGCAGTTTCCTTTTCGAGGACGAAAAGTTTTAAGTGGGGGAGATTGTAACAACCCGGAAAATACGAGCCAATTTAAAAATTTTAAATTGGTTATTTTAAAGAAATTTGAACAATTGAAATATAATATCTCAATAAAAAAAACAGTTAGAAATGGTGCGGCAGTTTGAAAATTTGAATTCCAACTTTGACTGACGGTACCGGGTGCAAAATAAAACAGATTTTGGTGAAACCAAAAATATTTAAATCTGTTTATGAATATCTTTCTAATGAATCTGAAAAATCGAAGTTTCATAGTGGGAATCAAAAGTTATGGCCAAATGAATTTTCAGAAAGGTCGCTTTGGAGTTTACATAGCCCTTGAAAGTAGACATTTTGCAAACGACCTCGGAATTCGACGAAACCACTTTTGTTGGATCCGAGATGTTAAATTATTGCTAGGTTTCAAATTTCATAATTTTTGAAGCTAATATGTGAGCGTGGCAATAGAAAAAGTGTTTTGTTGATTTCTGTTAAATTCAGAATTCGACGAAACTAGTTTTGTTGGGACCCTAGCGTCAAAACATAGCTAGATTCATTTTTCTGGAATTTTTCGAATCAGTTTGTGGCCCAGGCAAATTAAAATGTACGTTCAAAACAGAATTTGAATGTTTTATACTTTAATTTGAAGAATAACTAACTGTAACAGTCGAATTGGCCTACGAAACATATCCCATTGTGTTCGGGATGGGGGTACTTAGCTAGGGGCGACAGTCGTTGGGTTTGAAAAGGAGTTCATTTGTGAAAACCCTAATTTTTGAAATATATATTCCGGCCAACCAGAATTTTCCTTCATAAATTAATTTATTAAATATCTCAACCCCCCCCCCAACCGTTAATCGATATCGACGGAAACCGCCTTCCCTCGTTCCGGGCCATTTTCCGATCAAACCACAGCGAATTACCCCATGCCCCAGTTCAACTTTTTGTAGCTCTCCTCCTCCTCTTCAAATCCATACCTATCACTCCCCCTATCGTCTCGTATTTCATGCGCACCGCCTCTCCAAAGTTCAGACCTTCCCGCGGCCGCCGCTGCCGCCATCGCCAGAGGCGATCGATCTCTGTCGCACCACCGCGCGTGGGTGCGCCTTCCCGTCCTCCTCGACGCTGTACAACCTGATCGTCACCAGGCGCAACGGATTGAAGCAAAAATCCAAACCTAGTTTTGAACCTCTTTGAAAGGTATCAGCTTTGTTTATTTAAACTAAAAATAACACTTTTAAGTGTTGCAAACTTTGAAAATCGTATCTTTATCGTATATTAACAAATTCGATGAAACAAGAAACATCAAGTCCGTGTCGACGCTCTCTACATTCTAGAAGTGTCCGTGGATTTTTCTAAGCACGCTACGATTTTTAGCAAAGCAACAAACTATTGGTGAGATTTCTAAACTGAAATGCGAATGGAAATGAGTTGTATAAATTATATAAGGGAAATATAAATTATATACGTGTTGTATACCTCATGTACATGCGTGGTATAAGTTATATGAGCGATGTATGAATTATACATGCATTGTATAAATCATATGTGTGTTAGAATGGAAATAAAATATATTTATATACGAATATATATATATACTCCCCTCGTCCACAAACCATGGACGATATTTATTGATTGTGAATTGGCGTGAAATATTTGGTGAATAATACGAATGGTTGATAGAATTGTTTGTGGTTAATATTGTATGGATTGTGGTTGGAAAATACCATTATGGTTGAAAAATACCCATTTGTGATGGAAACAAAATTAGAATAAATTGTGGAAAAGAAAATCATACTCGCGTGCGTGTGAATTAGATGTATGAAATCCTCATTGTCAAAAACCGCGAGGTTTTAAGGTAGAGCGAGGAGCCGTACTCGGGACGGTGTCGGTTTTAAATACCCTGCCGTTATGCTGCCGAAATTTTCAATAATATTCATGTGTTAGAATTATTTTCATGTGTTGAAACTATATTCATGTGTTGAAAACTATATTCATGTGTTGAAACCATATTCATGTGTTGAATAGATATTCATGTGTTGAATATAAATTAAGGTGATGAATAAAATTCTTTGAAAAATAAAAATAACATTTTATCACATATATAAACTATTCGTCTTTTAAATAAATTGTTTTAACATTAAAAATCACATTTTGATATATATATATATATATATAAACTACAGAAATTATTCATGTGTTGAATAAAGGATTAGAACGATAAAAACTATATTTTTATCGTATGTGAGAAGTGGAATATATTCATGTGTTGAATATATAGATTGAACAATAAAATCTACATTTTTATTGTGAATATGCGGTGCTAAAAATGTTCATGTGTTGAATTAATATTTTTGATGGTAAAAATATCATTTTTATCATGTAAACGACTCGCTAAAAATATACAAGTGTTGAAACAAATATTTGTTTGCTATGAATATTATTTTTAACATGTAGGTGAACTAAATAAAATAGTCATGTGTTGAAATATATTTTTGTTCGCTAAAAATATCATTTTTATGTGAAACGTGAAGTGTTAAAAATAACCACTTGTTCAAATAAATATGTGTGGGTTGAAAATATTATTTTTAACATGTGTAGGAAGTGTAAAAAATAACCATATGTGGAAATGAACCTTTGTTCGCTAGAAATAATATTTTTAGCTTAGTTTTGCACATATATATACATGTGTTGAACAGAAAAGTGGATTAGCTGTTGAGTAAAGAATTTATTTGCATGCCCGACAAATAGGTAAACCTTAATGAGTTGGATGCGCAATTTTATTATTCTATCAACTCCTGTGAATGCCATTGGATGCGGAGTGCTGGTTGTTCTGTGTGTAATAATAAACGTCGCCATAGGATAGTAACAATTAATTTTGAACAACACTACATGGCATACTTCTTGAAGATAGGCATACTTCATCATACACCACATAAGCATATGGAGCTTATGTGACGAGGTTGAAGATTTACCATACGAGCGAGAGGCTTGTATGGCGATGACTATATATTACAGGTTGAACTAATGACTGATCTGGACTATATAAATTGTAATGGCAATTTGAATGATTAATAAAAACCCCACACAGGTCTGGGTGTGACAATAAACACGTCTTTCTGGTCATTAAGGCACAAAAACCATTTATAGGGTGACAAGAATTTATTCTCTGGAGTTATGATCTATACACACTCCCCTGTGGACACCGGAATATATCACTATAAATATGTGCTTGCTTATTAGGATTTATTGGGTACCTAATACGGCCCAATAAATTTCCAAACCCCTTCCTGTACAAAGGAGGTTATGGCGAATTTTTTTGAAATTTAATGGTGTTAGTGAAATATTTGAAGTGAAAACGATATTGAAATCGTAGAGTGAATTATATATATATATATATATAAATTAAATAAAACGAATCGAGCCCCTGTAGTTCGCGTTTTGAAATCGTAACTTCAAACGATTATACCGAAAGATCCGACCATCGGATTTTCACAAAACTGGAACCGTTGGGTTCGCTTTGGGAACATCTTCCCAACGATATAAATTTTGTTGAAATCCAACGGTTATATTTGCAGATATGTGTAAAACAAATTTAGGGAAAAACAGCGCCAGTGCCTCGGCACGACCTGAAATGTCATTTAATTAAATAGGGCCGTTTTTAAATAAATAAAAATGGCGATATATCGTTATAAAATATTATAGACGATATAGAATGGAAATAAACCGGTTCTGCTTGGTTTGCTTGATATTTGATGGTTGAATTTGTTTGACTTGAAAATTATACTGATGAACTGAAATGTGAATGTCGAATGATTTAACCTTGTGGAGAATTGATTTGAAAATCTAAATATACGTGAATTATTTGTAAAGGCCGAGTTAATTCTCAATTCAAATAATTGATCGACGATTAGAGGTCAAAGTGTTGAAGACGGTTCAAGACCGACGATCTTCACATTAAATGGATGGGCGCTACTAATGCTCATGATTGGAGTAGCTACCTTGAAAGAGCTGAGGCGGTAGCCGTCCGGACGTATTTGTTGATTGTACGGATATGCGAGGAATATGGTGCCTCCGGCTTCATTCAGACCCAGAACGAACTTTTAAATGGACCGTGTGTCTGACATTGGATTTTGTTCTGTGTTGATTGATCTCTATTAAATATATATCTGTTTGGCAGCGGAGAATTTATTCTCTTTCTTAACGCCCTTTTCTGAGACGTACGAGCTCAGAGGTTATATATCGACAGAAATCAGTCGCATGGAGTGAATTGCCTGTATGGCACGCCTAAGTGGCAGATAATAAATGCTTCTGTTGAAAAGCAAAGTCTTGTGGTTGATGATCAAAGCATGGCCAATGTGTCGTAGCTTTATGTATAGCGTTGATTCACGAGCCACACATCTCTGTATGGGTCAAAAACGGGATAAGGACCGCTGGGAGAAAACGACGTTTCTTTCTAGCTACGGTGGTGTCAGTGACTTACCAGCCATGAGATTTATATATACTTTTCACCTGTGTGGTTGTTGGAATGCGAGGCGCCTTGATTATAGGACTGTAAGGACCGGGAAACGTGTGTTCAGGAATTGCTAATCCTCAAAAGTAAGAGAGGACTGGCCCAGCCGATTCAAGGGATCGCTGTGTGTGATCCTGAGGCATTTGCTAGAGTGTCTCGAATGGAGAGGAGCTTGCCCCTTGCCTCGACTCATGATGGAATCCAATTTCCAATACGAAATTGCGGATTTGATTGTATTACTAGTATGGCGACATAGTGGTATGGGTCACTTATGCCGTCTATGATTGATATTTATGATTGAATTTGTTTTTGAAACATATATGCACTAGTAATAATATCAAACACTTTTGTTTTATACGTATCAAGCATTTCTTGGCCATTACAAGGTAAAACTCTATCCTCTGGCTTGCGTTGCATTGTGTGATGGGACCTGAGTCTTATAATGGCTTAATTTTTATAAAAAGCATTGCGATGATTTAATAATTTACTTTATTTCATGCACTAGCAATCATCGGAGTAAACCCGTTCCACGAAATTGGCGTGGTCCTTTGATTTGCCTTATTATTGTTGTTTAATTAGTTAAGTAGATTTCTCATACCAGTCCCATGACTGACTCGTAGTTTGTTTCACCTTGCAAACTCGGGTGCCCTTATTTTCACATGGGCAGCCTAGTACTAGGTAGCTGGGCGTATTTTGGCTTTGCACTGCAGCAGGAGTGCATCTTTTGGCTCATGGCGAGGCTTGACTTCACAGTGTTGACTATTGATTATCCGCCATTATTATCTTTGTATTTGATTCCGCCTTTGGTGATGTAGACTGATATTCCTTTTATGTACTCTCTATGTATATTGTGACGACCTCAAAACCCCATACGACGGTGTTAAGGGTAATCTTTGGAATATAACACATAAACAGATAATAGCAGAACAGAAATAAATAAATACACTAGATAATGCTCAAACAATACACTGGATAAACGTAATCATCAGAGTTACACAGTATACAGGATCATACTTAGTACAAATACTGTTCAGCTATACACAAATGTCTACAGAGGAAAACAAACATAATATGTACAATAGGAGCTAATTAGCATAAAAAGAGATAAATGATAGAATCCATCTTCAGCTCCAGCTATCCAGAAAGAGCCAGCTAAAACCTGAGTACAAGGCTGCCCATAGAGAAAAAGGGGCACCCGAGTTTGCAATTGAAACAAAATACGAGTTAGTGATGGGACTGGTATGAGAAATCTACTTAACACATTTTATAATATGGCTAATCACAGGACCACGCCACTTTCGCAATACGGGTTTACTCCATTGGACTGCCTGTGCTTTACAAAAAGTAAATCTTTTAAACATCGCAATGCTTTTTATAAAAATGAAGCCACTATAAGACTTAGTTCCCATCACACAATGCAACGCAAACCGGAGGATAGAGTTTTTACCTTATAATGGCCAAAATATGCTTGATACGAATAAAACAAAAGCATTTGATATTACTACTAGTGTTTATGTGTTTCAAAAACAATTTCAAATCATAAGTATCAATCATAGACGACATGAGCGTCCCATGCCACTATGTCGCCAAATATAGGTTTACAATCAAAACTGCACGATGTCGTATTTGGAAATTGGATTTCCGTCATGAACCAAGGCAAAGGATAGTCCTTACCAAATTCGAGACAATCTAGCCCATGTCTCAGGCAAGTACTCAGTCAAGCCTTTGGAGCGACAGGGCCGGTCCACCGATGTTGATTAAAATGCCTGAACACTACGTTTCCCCGCCCTTTCGGGAGTAAATGAGCCAACGAATGACTCCATCGGTCCCGGATCGACCGATATATCCGAGGCGCCTCGCAAAAGCAACAACCACACAGGTGAAAGTAATATAAATGTCAGCCAGTTTAAGCACCGACACCACCTCTAGCTAGAAGAAAACGCATGCCCTCCCTGAGGTCCTCTCCCGTTTCTGGTTCATACCGGGGTGTGATGCTCGCGAAGTAACGTTATACACAAAGCTATGCCACACAGGCCGGGCTTTGATCATCAACCACAAGACTTTTCTTTTCAACAGAAGCCTTGATCACTACATCTTAGCATGCCACACAGGTAATTCACACCATGCAACTGATGGCTACAAATCACATAGAATGAATTCCAATGTCAGACACATATTCCATTTGCAAGTCCGTTCTAGGTCTGAACGAAACCGGTGGCACTATACCTCGCATGCCCATCGATCTCCACGTACGTCTGGACGATCACCGCTCATTATCCATATTTTGGGATGCCTCCCAATCAGGACACCAGTTACCATCCAAACGAGGTGAAGATCTCCGATCTTCAACCACCGTCTTCATCATCGATTTCTTATCGTCGATTCAGTTATTCAGAATGGGATAAACCCGGTCTTTTTGAGCAACTCGCGTATATAATAAACAAGTGCTACACAAACACAACATACGCCTTATTCCAATTCATTACACTAACCGTAAATCAGTAGGAGAGCGATTTCCCAAATATTAACCCCGAAGGTCGAAACCAACATCAAATCAAAACCCAGGAAACCATTCAACTTAGCTAACCTTCTTTTAGTTTCTAAATTTCACATTCCATATCATTTATAATAGTTTATAACGATTTATCGCTATTTTTATTTATTTAAAAATAGTGAATTTATTCAAACGACGCTTCAAGCCATAACGCAGCCGTGGCGCTGTTTTTCTTCAAATTTGATTTACACATATCTGAAAATCTAACCGTCGGATCTGCACAAAATTTATATCATTAGAAAGATCTTTTCAAAAAAAATCCAACGGTTCCAGTTTTGGGAAAATCTGATGGACGGATCTCCCGCTACAATCGTTTGAAGTTTTGATTTCAGAATACGAACTGCAGTGTCGTTATTCGGTTTAAATTTAATTATATACATATATATAATCGATTCTGGCGATGTTTTTCTTCATATTTGAATTAAACATTCAAGACAATCCAATCGTTGGATCTTTACAAAGTTGGTGTCGTTGGAAAGATATTTCCAAAGCGAACCCAACGGTTTCGGTTTCGGGAAAATCCGATGGTCGGATCTCCCGCACTCATCGTTTGAAATTACTGTTTCAAAACACGAACTCCAGCTTCGTTATTCGATTTATTTTAATTATATTTATATATATAATCTATTCTTCGATTTCAAAACCATATTCTTTTCATACATTTGATAAAAATGATATTTCTATCCAACAGACATTTATTTCAACACTTCACTATTTTTAACAATTCATGTATATATAAAAAAATGTGATTTTTATTGTAAAACAATTTATTTCAAAACACGACTACTTTATATAACTCATATAGATGATGAAAATATGATTTTTATTATAAAACATTTTATTTCAAACACGAATACCATTCAACACATGAATTTCTATTCAACGAATGAATTTCTATTCAACACATGAATGTTTTCTATAGTTCGTATATATACAATAAAAAGGTGATTTTTATATTTAAAACAATTTATTTAAAACACGAATACCATTCAACTAATTAATTTCTATTCAACGAATGAATTTCTATTCAACACATGAATGTTTTTTTATAGTTCGTATATATACAATAAAAAGGTGATTTTTATATTTAAAACAATTTATTTAAAACACGAATACCATTCAACACATGAATTTCTATTCAACGAATGAATTTCTATTCAACACAAGAATGTTTTCTATAGTTCGTATATATAAAATAAAAATGTGATTTTTATTGTTAAAACAGTTTATTTAAACATGAATGTCATTCAACACGTGAATTCCTATTCAACACATAAATATAGTATCAACACATGAAAATAATTCTAACACATGAATGTTATTCAAAATTTCGGCAGCATAACGGCAGGGTAGTTAAAACCTGGGCCGTCCCAAGTATGGCTCCTCGCTCTACCTTAAAGCCTCGCAGCTTTTGACAATGGGGATTTCTTGCATCTAGTTCGCACGCAGGCGGCATGTATATTTTTTTTCTTTTCCACAAACTAATCCTATGTGGTATCAACCAAATAATTCTCAACCACAAACGAGTATTTTTCAACCACAATCAATCAATTTCAAACCACAAACAATTCAAATCAACCATTTGCTATCAACCAATTTTCACACCAATCACAACCAATAAATATCGTCCATGGTTTGTGGACAAGGGGCGTGTATATATATATATATATATATATATATATATATATATATATATATATAAGTATATTTCACTTCTACTTCAACACATATATAATTTTTACAATGCATATATAACTTATACATCGAACGTACAACTTATACAACGCTTATACATGAGGTGTACAATGCTCATATATCTCATACATCGACTATATAATTTATACATCGTCGTTTTCCATATCGTTTATAATTTAGAAATCTCACTTTGGGTTCCACTCCACCAAAAATAGCAGAAGGCTCAGAAAAATATGCGGTCTCTTCTAGAATGTAGAAGACATCCACACGAGTCTACTGTCTCTTGTTTCACTGAATTTCGTCAAGAAACGAAAAAGATGCGATTTTTACAGTGAAATCAAAAATCGTAGCGCTTTAAAGTGTTGTAATATGGTTAGATTTAAAATCAGCCGTACCTCTCTATTTTTCTTTAAAACTATGTTTGACGATTTCTCGTTATCTGTAGCATGAGGTGACGATCGGGCTGCACTGCGATGAAGGGCTAGGCGCGGCGCTCAGACACGCGGTGGAGTTGGCCAGTTCGGTGGTCGGAGCTGACGTCGGCGGCGGTCGAAATGGCTGGACTTTGGAAGCTCCAAACGAACGAAATACTCAATGAAAAATTCGAACCCTAGTATGGATTTAAAGCTCTTGTGATGCTCTACAAAAACCCCAATAGGAGCACATGATTTTAATGATTGGTTTGATCGGATTTGAGGGGAGAAGGAAAGAAGCGGCGGCCGTCGTTTATCGTGGGTGGGAGAGAGAAATCTGAGGTGGACCAATGAAATTTTTTATATTTATAAATTTTAAAAATCCAAAAATACCCCTTATCTCATACTAACTCCAATCCAAACCCAACGACTATCGTCCCTAGCTAAATACCCCCATTCCGAACACAATAGGATATGTTTCATAGGCCCATTCGACTGTTTCAGTCTGTTTTCCTTCAAATTAAAATATAAAACATTCAATATTTAATTTGAACGCACATTTCAATTTGCCTGGGCCACATACTGATTCTAAAACTTCTCAAAAAATAAATCTAGCTATGTTTGGACGATACGGTCCCAACAAAACTAGTTTCGTCGAATTCTGGGACAGTTTGAAAAATGGCCCCTTTCTGGTCGATCCAATTTAATAGAAATCGACCAAACACATTTTCCTTTTCCACGCTCACATATTAGCTTCAAAAATTATGAAATTTGAAACCTAGCAATAATTTGACATCCCGGATCTAACAAAAGTGGTTTCATCAAATTCTGAGGTCGTTTGCAAAATAGCCATTTTCACGGGCTATATAAACTCTATAGCGACCTTTCTGAAAATTCATTTAGCCATAACTATTGCTTCCTGCTACAAAACTTTGATTTTTAAAATTCGTTAGGAAGATATTCACTAACAGATTTAAATATTTTTCGTTTCACTAAAATCCGTTTTATTTTGCACCCGGTACAGTCAGTCAAAGTTTGAATTCAATTTTTGAAACTACCGCGCCATTTCAGGCCTTGTTTATAATTCAAAGTAATTATATTTATTTTCAAGCGTCGATTCAAACTTACTTTTCGTCGCTATTATTTAAAATAATTTATTTTAAATATTTAAAATTCACTAAAATAACCAATTTAAAATTTTTAAACTGGTTCAGATTTTCCGGGTTGTTACAATCTCCCCCATTTAAAACTTTTCGTCCCCGAAAAGGAACAAAGTAAAAAATGGTTTGATTAATCAACTCTATTTTCAATCCGGCTTCCATTCTCCAACTTTTCAGTTTCTGAGAATTTTAAATTCTTCAAAAATTTGGCTAATACTCTAAATTTTCGAAAAATTTCGCCATAACCTCCTTTGTACGGGGAGGGGTTTGGAAATTTATTGGGCCGTATTAGGTACCCAATAAATCCTAATAAGCATGCACATATTTGTAGTGATATATTCCGATGTCCACAGGGGAGTGTGTATAGATCATAACTCCAGAGAATAAATTCTCATCATCCTATAAATGGTTTTTGTGCCTTAATGACCAGAGAGACGTGTTTATTGTCATCTCCAGACCCGTGAGGGGTTTTTATTAATCTAACAATTTACCGTTACATTTTATACGGTCCATATCAGTCATCAGTTCAACCTGTAAAATATAGTCATCGCCATACAAGCCTCTCGCTCGTATGGTGAATCTTCAGCCTCGTCACACAGGCTCCAAATGCTTATGTGGTATATGATGAAGTATGCCTATCTTCAAGAAGTATGCCATGTAGTGTAGTTCAAAATTAATTGTTACTATCCTATGGCGGCGTTTATTATTACACACAGAACAACCAGCACTCCGCATCCAATGGCATTCATAGGAGTTGATATAATAATATTTCGCATCCAACTCATTAAGGTTTACCTATTTGTCGGGCACGTAAATAAATTCTTTACTCAACCGCTATCCATTTACCTGTTCAAACACATATAATGCACATGTATATATTTCTATCAATTTTTAAATCAGTACAATACTTGATTTAATTAACTATCGTTCTAATAATTTAATTAATCAAATCCACTATCACACAACATAAACAACATTTAATTTGTTTTTAACTTTTCAAATATACACCTTTTATATGTTCAAAATTTATATTATTAAAACCAGACTATGTGTATAATCACAAATACGTTATTTATAAACATATAACTCTCGACTCGTTCTGGGGCACTTCTGACCCCATTTCTAACGAGTTATTCTGATTATGCTATACTCATACTAGGATATTGTTGATCCTATCTGTAATGAGTTATTCGTCCTAGAACATTACTGGTTCTATCTCTGACGAGTTCGTTAATCTGTTATATACCAGAACTAAGCTTAACCAAAGCTCTGATACCACGTTGTGACGTTACCGCGAAATCCGGTAGGCTTTGCAACCGTCCCTTCATCCTCCAGCACAGCAGGTAAAACCCACCGTGGCTCACAATGGTCCCCCAGTCCCTAGTTTTACGGTGACCCTCTCGAGCCTCCCGGCCACTGCCTAACCAACCCTCAACAGGGACATGTAGGGGTAAGAGTCTCCCGTTCGCCACCAAACCGCAAAGCGAGAACCCTCTATCATGCGTACCTAGCCTACTCAGGACCGGCAACAAGGACTGGTATGAGAAATCTACTTAACACATTTTATAATATGACTAATCACAGGACCACGCCACTTTCGCGGAACGGGTTTACTCCATTGGATTGCCTGTGCTTTACAAAAAGTAAATCTTCTAAACATCGCAATGCTTTTATAAAAATAAAGCCATTTTAAGAACCAGTTCCCATCACACAATGCAATGCAAACCGGAGGATAGAGTTTTTACCTTATAATGGCCAAAATATGCTTGATATGAATAAAACAAAAGCAATTGATATTACTACTAGTGTTTATATGTTTCAAAAACAATTTCAAATCATAAGTATCAATCATAGACGACATGAGCGTCCCATGCCACTATGTCGCCAAATATAGGTTTACAATCAAAACCGCACGGTGTCGTATTTGGAAATTGAATTTTCGTCATGAACCAAGGCAAAGGATAGTCCTTACTGAATTCAAGACAATCTAGACCATGTCTTAGGCAAGTACTCAGTCAAGCCTTTGGAGCGACAGGGCCGGTTCACCGATGTGGATTAAAATGCCTGAACACTACGTTTCCCCACCCTTTGGGACGTAAATGAGCCAACGAATGACTCCATCGGTCCCGGATCGACCGATATATCCGAGGTGCCTCGCAACAGCAACAACCACACAGGTGAAAGTAATATAAATGTCAGCCAGTTTAAGCACTGACACCACCTCTACCTAGAAGGAAATGCATGCCCTCCCTGAGGTCCTCTCCCGTTTCTGGTTCATACTGGGGTGTGAGGCTCGCGAATTAACGTTATACACAAAGCTATGCCACACAGGTCGGGCTTTGATCATCAACCACAAGACTTTGTTTTTCAACAGAAGCCTTGATCACTGCATCTTAGCATGCCACACAGGCAATTCACACCATGCAACTGATGGCTATCAATCACACAGAATGAATTCCAATTTCAGACACACAGTCCATTTGCAAGTCCGTTCTGGGTCTGAACGAAACCAGAGGCACTATATACCTCGCATACCCATCGTTCTCCATGTACGTCTGGACGATCACCACTCATTATCCATATTTCGGGATGCCTCCCAATCAGGACATCAGTTACCATCCAAACGAGGTGAAGATCTCTGATCTTCAACCACCGTCTTCATCATCGATTTCTTATCGTCGATTCAGTTATTCAGAATGGGATAAACCCGGTCTTTTTGGGAAACTCGCATATATAATAAACAAGTGCTACACAAACACACCATACGCCTTATTCCAATTCATTAGTCACTAACCGTAAATTAGTAGTAGAACGATTTCCCAAATATTAACCCCGAAGGCCGAAACCAACATCAGATCAAAACCCAGGAAACCATTCGACTTAGCTAACTTCTGTTAGTTTCTAAATTTCACATACCATATCGTTTATAATATTTTATAACGATTTATCGCTATTTTTCTTTATTTAAAAATAGCCAATTTATTCAAACAGCGCTTCAGGCCATTACGCGGCCGTGGCGCTATTTTTCTTCAGATTTGATTTACACATATCTGAAAATCTAACCGTTGGATCTTCAGAAAAATTATATCATTAGAAAGATCTTTTCACAACGAATCCAACGGTTCCAGTTTTGGGAAAATCCGACAGTCGGATCTCCCGGTACAATCGTTTGAAGTTACGATTTCAAAATACGAACTGCAGCGTCGTTATTCGATTTAATTTAATTATATATATAATCAATTCCGGCGCTGTTTTTCTTTAGATTTGAATTAAACATTCCAAACAATCCAACCGTTGGATCTTTACAAAGTTGGTGTCGTTGGAAAGATATTTCCAAAGCGAACCCAACGGTTTCGGTTTTGGGAAAATCCGATGGTCGGATCTCCAGCACTAATCGTTTGAAATCGCGGTTTCAAAACACGAACTGTAGCTTCGTTATTCGATTTATTTTAATTATAATTATATATATATAATCTATTCTTCGATTTCAAAACCATATTCTTTTCATACATTCTATAAAAATGATATTTCTATCCAACAGACATTTATTTCGACACTTCACTATTTTTAATAATTCATGTATATATAAAAAAAAATGTGATTTTTATTGTAAAATAATTTATTTCAAAACACGACTATTTTATATAGTTCATATAGATGATGAAAATATGATTTTTATTATAAAACATTTTATTTCAAACACGAATACCATTCAACACATGAATTTCTATTCAACGAATGAATTTCTATTCGACACATGAATGTTTTCTATAGTTCGTATATATACAAAAAAAAGGTGATTTTTATATTTAAAACAATTTTTTTGAAACACGAATACCATTCAACACATGAATTTCTATTCAACGAATGAATTTTTATTCAACACATGAATGTTTTTTTATAGTTCGTATATATACAATAAAAAGGTGATTTTTATATTTAAAACACGAATACCATTCAACACATGAATTTCTATTCAACGAATGAATTTCTATTCAACACATGAATGTTTTCTATAGTTCGTATATATAAAATAAAAATGTGATTTTTATTGTTAAAACAATTTATTTAAACATGAATGTCGTTCAACACGTGAATTCCTATTCAACATATGAATATAGTTTCAACACATGAAAATAATTCTAACACATGAATGTTATTCAAAATTTTGGCAGCATAACGGTAAGGTAGTTAAAACCGGGGAAGTCAGTATTATGGCTCCTCGTTCTACCTTAAAGCCTCGCAGCTTTTCACAATGGGGATTTCATGCATCTAGTTCGCACGCAGGCGGCATGTATATTTTTTTTCTTTTCCACAAACTAATCCTATGTGGTTTTAACCAAATAATTCTCAACCACAAACATGTATTTTTCAACTACAATCAATCAATTTCAAACCACAAACAATTCAAATCAACCATTCACTATCAACCAATTTTCACACCAATCACAACCAATAAATATCGTCCATGGTTTGTGGATGAGGGGAGTATGTATATATATATATATATATATATATATATATATATATAGGTATATTTCACTTCTATTTCAACACATATATAATTTTTACAATGCATATATAACTTATACATCGAACGTACAACTTATACAACGCTTATACATGAGGTGTACAACGCTTATATAACCCATACATCGACTATATAATTTATACATCGTTGTTTTCCATATCGTTTATAATTCAGAAATCTCACTTTGGGTTCCACTCCACCAAAAATAGCAGAAGGCTCAGAAAAATGTGTGGTCTCTTCTAGAATGTAGAAGACGTCCACACGAGTCCACTGTCTCTTGTTTCACTGAATTTCGTCAAGAAACAAAAAAGATATTATTTTTATAGTGAAATCAAAAACCGTAGCGCTTTAAAGTGCTATAATATAGTTAAATTTAAAATCAGCCGTACCTCTCTATTTTTCTTCAAAACTAGGTTTGAAGGTTTCTCGTTATCCGTAACACGAGGTGACGATCGGGCTGCACTGCGATGAAGGGTTAGGCGCGGCGCTCAGGCGCGCGGTGGAGTTGGCCAGTTCGTTGGTCGGAGTTGACGTCGGCGGCGGTCGAAATGGCTGGACTTTGGAGGCTTCAAACGAACGAAATACTCAATGAAAATTTCGAACCCTGGTATGTATTTAAAGCTCTTGTGATGCTCTACAAAAACCCCAACAGGAGCTCTTGATTTTAATGAGTGGTTTCATCGGAATTGAGGGGAGAAGGAAAGAAGCGGCGTCGGTCGTTTATTATGGGGGGAGAGAGAATTCATGGGGAGAGAGAAATCTGAGGTGGACCAATGAAATTTTTTATATTTATAAATTTTAAAAATCCAAAAATACCCCTTATCTCATACTAACTCCAATCCAAACCCAACGATTGTCGTCCCTAGCTAAATACCCCCATTCCGAACACAATGGGATATGTTTCGTAGGCCCATTCGACTGTTTCAGTTTGTTTTCCTTCAAATTAAAATATAAAACATTCAATATTTAATTTGAACGCACATTTCAATTTTCCTGGGCCACATACTGATTCTAAAAATTCCCGAAAAATAAATCTAGCTATGTTTTGACGATACGGTCCCAACAAAACTAGTTTCGTCGAATTCTGAGACCGTTTGAAAAATGACCCTTTTCTGGTCGATCCAATTTAATAGAAATCGACCAAACACATTTTCCTTTGCCACGCTCACATACCAGCTTCAAAAATTATGAAATTTGAAACCTAGCAATAATTTAACATACCGGATCCAACAAAAGTGGTTTCGTCGAATTCTGAGGTCGTTTGCAAAATAGCCATTTTCACGGGCTATATAAACTCTATAGCGACCTTTCTGAAAATTCATTTAGCCATAACTTTTGCTTCCCGCTACGAAACTTCGATTTTTCAGATTCGTTAGAAAGATATTCAGTAACAGATTTAAATATTTTTCATTTCACTAAAATCTGTTTTATTTTGCACCCGGTACAGTCAGTCAAAGTTTGGATTCAATTTTTGAAACTACCGCGCCATTTCAGGCCTTGTTTATAATTCAAAGTAATTATATTTATTTTCAAGCGTCGATTCAAACTTACTTTTCGTCGCTATTATTTAAAATAATTTATTTAAAATATTTAAAATCCACTAAAATAGCCAATTTAAAATTTTCAAATTGGTTCAGATTTTCCGGGTGGTTCCATATATGTACCGCTTATGGCGATGTAGACTGATCTTGTACTTTTATGCACTAAGTTGTATCCTGCGCTATGCTCTCTGATGTAGTGATATGTATGATTCCATTGTCATATTTGTGTAAATTATTCTATTTCCTGCTTATGCTATTATCTGTACTCTACTTATGATGATTAATGTGTTATATTCCAATGATTATCCTTAACACCGTCGTACGGGGTTTTGGGACCGTCACACCACATGTAAGAGTAAATCTTTTAATTAAGATTTTTTAGAGTTCCAATTATATTTATTAATTGTATTAAATGATATGTGAATTGGGTTTATTGTGAACTGTGTTTTTAAATGACGTTGATTTTTTAACCCAGTTAACAATAAAGTTAATTTCTTAAAAGTTGAATAATACTAAAGTAATGATTTTTGATATAAAAATCAAATTGGAGTTTTAAAGAAGATTAATGAATAAATTTAAAAGAATTTATCTTCGATAAATTTAGGGGAATCTTTCCCTATTGATATGAATATTTTATTAAGAGAATATTCTGAATTGGAATAAGGCGTATGATTTGTCTTTATAACACCTAATTTTTAATTATACAATACGCGAGTTATTCGGAAAGATTGGGTTTAACCCATTCTGAATAATTACTATGAAGATTAAAGTCAAAGACATTGAAGACGGTGGATGAAGACCGGCGATCTTCACATCGAGTGGACGATTACTGATGCCTGGCATTGGGTAGCTCCTAGTAAAGGGTTAAAGTGCTAGTTTGTCCGGACGTACTTGTTGATTGTCCGGATATGCGAGCACCTCACTTCCGTATTGGATATATGGGACGAGGAATAAGGTGTCTCCGGTTCCGTTCGGACCTAGAACGGACTTGTAAATGGATGTGTGTCTGACATTATATTTCATTCCATGTAATTAAATCGATTACTATTTGATATATAATTGTGGTGGCGGAGAATTTATTCTCTTGCTGAACACCCTTATCTGAGACGAATGAGCTCAGTGGTTTTATATTAGTAGTTATCGATCGCATGGCATGAATTTTCAATGTGGCGTGCCAAGATGCAAATGATCAAGGCTTTTGTTAAAAAGAAGAGCCTTGTGGGTTGAACAAAGCATAGCTTATTTCGGCATAGCTTTGCGTATAACGTGACCTCACGAGCCTCACACCCCGGTAAGAGTCAGAAATAGAGCAATGGAACGCAGGGGGTGCACATGTTTCTTTCTAGCTAGAAGTGGTATCAGGGTTTAACACGCCCTGACATTTTACTTATGTGGATGATGGAATTTTCGAGGACACAGATTTAACGGTCGCCAATGGTCGTATTATAGGTTCGGTAGGACCGAGAAGCGTGTGTTCAGGCATATCTAATCCACTAACATTATTTATGGACCGGAGCTGCTGTATCCAAGGGTTCACTGCGGGGGATCCTAAAACATTGCTGGAGTGTCTCGAATCGGTTAGGAGATCGTTCCTAGCCTTGGCTCTTGATGGAGACCTAACTTCCAATACGACATCATGCGGTTTTCATTGTAGAATTAGTATGGCGACATAGTAGGATGGGGTACTATGTCGTATATGATTGATACATTATGATTGAAATTGTTTTTGAAAACATATATACACTAGTAATAATATCAAATCCGTTTTTATCGTATCAAGAATTTTTACCACTATAAGGTAAAACTCTATCCTCCGGCTTGCGTTGCATTATGTGATGGGACTTGAGTCTTATAATGGTTTCATTTTTCTAAAAAGCATTGCGTTGTTTAACGATTTACTTTATTTCATGCACTGGCAATCCAATGGAGTAAACCCGTTCCGCGTTAGCGGCGTGGTCTTGTGATTGACCTTATTATTAGATAAGTTAAGTAAGATTTCTCATACCAGTCCCATGACTGACCTGTAGTTTGTTTCACTTTGCAAACTCGGGTGCCTCTTTTCCACACGGGCAGTCAAGCAACTTATTTTGCAGATATATTGAGCATGATTCTGGATCGAAGCTTAGAGCTATGTCTAGAGCATTGGTATTCTTCCGATGTGTAATTTAATTGTTCCGCTGCAGTGTATTACATTTATTTTAATTTAAACTTCCGTTGTATTATTATATTCAATGTACTCTGATATATTATATACTCTGATGTAACATTATCATGATGTAATAAAAGTCTTCTGTTATTTGTTCTGATGTGTTGTATTCCCAGAGTTAACGTATTTGGGTTTTGAACGGTCTTGGTCGATTTAGCAATCGATTAGGTTTGGGAGAAATCCGTATCATTACACTTGGTATTGGAGCTCTGGTTAGCTCAAATCTTTGGGTTACAACTCATTAGGACTAAACAAAAGACTCATCAGAGATTGGATTAGAAATATCCAATAAAAATACTCATTAGAGATAGGATCAATAGCATCCTAGAATGAGAAACTCGTTAGAGATGGGGTTAGAAATGCCCTAGAATGAGTTCAGAGTAATAAGTTTATTATTAACGTATTTGTGATTATATAATCCGATCTTAGAAAATATAATTTTTGATATATGAAAGTTAAATATATTTGAAAAGTTAATCAACTAATAAAATTATTAAAACCAATAAAAGAATAAAAATCTACTCTGATATATTATGTACTCTGATGTAACATTATCATGATGTAATAAAAGTCTTATGTTATTTGTTCTGATGTGTTGTATTCCTAGAGTTAACGTATTCGGGTTTTTAACGATCTTGGTCGATTTAGTGATCGATTAGTGATTGACACTGAAAAGTGTTTATTTTATTACTCTTATGCTTTATCTTTTGTAAATAAATAAATGATACTTTGGTTACTTTTGTATGTTTTTACAGGATGTCAAGAAATGCCTCCTTCAATTCAAATCAAAGGCCAACTACAAGAAAGAGCTACTTCCTCACATCAAATTCATTTCAATTACAAAAGAAGTAGTAGCTCACTGGTAAAGGCATAGGAATTGGTGCTGAGAGACCTGAGTTCGAACCCCGTCAAGCTCACTTTTTGCCAAAGAAACGGAGCGCGTTCTCATTGGCCCCTTTGCTTTGAGAAATATCTGGTTTAGTGTTATGTTATATATATACATACACATATTCATGTGTATGTATTTATGATGTGCACCAATTAACACTTCAGCAATAGCCATATTCTCATCATGGAAGTAAATTCAAATCATTCAATTTCAATTAGAAGAATTTCTGATTGAATTGTTGCCAAGAAGAAAAACCAATTTTGAAGATTTTATCTTATATTGCCTTTGGAGTCTGATAAGCGTCCTTGTTTGGAAGAATTAATTAGATGCAATCTTCTATCAATCAAGCCACATGGGAAAATTGAAAGATATGGAAAATAATTACCATGATATGCCCAGATTTTCTCCAATCAGGTAGTCAAGGAAGGCAAGAAATATTCATGAATGAAGAGGGCCATTGATTCATAGACCTACTTAGGGTTTTCCCCTTCTCATCTATAAATATGTGATTGTAACCATTGTAAAAATCATCTCATTATTCTGTACTGCCATTAGTTTAATAAAATTTTCTTGTTCTAGTTATTTACTTTTCTTTTAAAATAATTTGTGTGTCTACACGATTAGATTCGGTAGAACACATATTGTTATTGTCTTTGTTACTGCATACTAGTGTTGACTGTTTGATTAGTTTCAACAGCAACTCTATTTTTAATTCTCTGTTATTGTTCTAGTTATTATTTACTTTTGTTGTTTTTGCTAGTACTTGTTATTTTCTTTCCTGTTGTTGAATTTGATATACGTCTGATTAGATTCAGATTTGTAGCAGTTTCAATAACATTATTTCAACAACATTGAAAACAATCCCCAAAGTTCTGTCTAACACGCCCACGGAACATATAAATAATAAAATTTAACTTTCCTCCCTGTGTTCGACCTGTTTGCTACACGAACTGTACGCTTGCAGAATTTATTACAAATGTCGCGCTTTTCTAATTTATAGATTAGCGACGATCAAGTTTTTGGCGCCGTTGCCGGGGAGGCAATAATTAAATTGTATTATTTATTTAATTTCTGATTCGTGTTAGTTTTTATTTTATTTTTTATTCTTTTTCCTTTAATTTTCTTGTATATATATATAAAAAAAAAATCTTGATTGGCTAGATTCGGTATTATTCATTGATACCGCAATCTTCTAAAACAAGAGAAAAAAATACTGAACAAGTTTCCTTGATTTTGTTTTCTTTTTTTTTTTTTTTTGCATACAATTTCTTCCTTGTCTTTCCATTTATTTCTTGCCATCTTCCAACTTCTTTCCCTTTTCGAAAACAAAACGAAATTAAAAAAAAAAAGATTCTTCCTAATTTTTTATTTCCTTCTGTACATTGATTTTCTTCTTCCTTTCACATAATTCAAAAAAAAAAAAAAAAAAAAAAGAGAACATTTTTCTTTTGCTACTTTTTCTATTCTCTGTCTATCTTGCTAAAGTCTCAAGAATCCGCGCCACCTTCCACTTCCTTCATCACCATCACATAATCACCTCAGCAGCCTTCACCTCGATCATCCCTCCCAAGTTTGGATCAACTGCTATTACAATAACCAAACTCAGGTAACTCACGACCAACCTTATCACAGACTTCAACATACCATCATAACCGATCCACTTTTCCACCATATCTCACCCAGCACCCAGCACTTTTTCACAGCCAAACATCTGACAATCCCAATCCTTCACCACGTCCAAATTTTTTTGCATCATCATCCCCCCGCCAAACCACATCCACATCGCAAGACTCAAAACCCACCTCTCTACCTTCATACGCATTACCAGTACCCAAATCCTCTGACCATATAAACCTGATCCCACTGCTATCCATCAAAACCACCCGCCCCTTTCAACATACGCAACTCTTCCAACATCAAAAAACCAATCATTCCGCCCATCCTCACGCACAAACCACGTTCTCAGACAAATTCCCTCTCAACCGAACCCAAATTTCCATCTGCCTACTACCCTTCCAAACCCCTTTAGCCAAACCACAACAACCCTTCTTCAACACCACTGCTCCTTCAACAAAAACTCAACCAAAACTGAATTCAATTCCCCCAAATTCACCACAGTTCATCACAACAACCATCCTTCACAACGCGAACCCCAATCTTCAGCCTTCCAAACCCCATCTCGTTCACAACAAAATCTCCCATCACCACCAGCCTCTGCAACCTCTACTTCCCTCGTCTGCCGATCACCCACCATTTTTTTTTTTTTTCGTCCACTTCATCAAGTGTCATCACCTGCACCACAATTTTTCCCCCATCAGCCTCACAGTCAACGGTTTCCCCACCAATCCGAAGATCCGACTCCCAATCGCACCCATCGCGATTCACAAGCCGCTCCACCGTACCACAATCGCACCAACCCATAAAACCGAATTCCAAACCTCACGCATCAGCCTCCTCATTAAACCCTCAACCCTACCCTACCTTCAAATCACCCAAATACCATTCCCCAATCGCAACTCGAAGACTCAAAACATTGAGCGATTCCGGGGACTCTCGATTTTGTTAATCGATTTTGGAAAAAGAAATTAAGGGGCGAATTTTGGTTTTGATAGGGCTTTGCTGTTTCCAAGAGGGAAGTTGATTTGTTGGCGTGATTTTTTGAGGAGCAGATTTGTTTACTTAAAGAAAAGGGGGTGCGTTGGTTTGGGAAAACAAAGAAGGGGCGTGAGGTCATTTGATATTTTTATCTGATTTGTGTTTGTACTGTTTGTGTGCTTTGCTTTAGCTCTTCACCCTTGTTTGTCCAAATAGTGGCATCAAATCCGGTTCATGTTTGGACTAATTTTGTTTTGAACCTTAGGCATGTTTGTTTGTTTGTTCTGGTAGTTTAGTTGTTTTGTTCCTTTTGTTTGTCATTTTTTTTTTCCTTTCCAACTTTGTTTTTCAATTTGCTCTCTAAAAAAAAAAAAAAAAAAGAATTTTTTTTTGGCTTTGAGTGGGACCGAGGTTTCATTTCTTTGTAAGATAGTTTTGCTTGCTTTATTTCTTCTTAGTCAGTCATTTGTTAGTTTAGTTTTTTCTTTTTGTTTAGCTTAGCTTAGTTAGTCATTTAAGTTTTTTTTTTCCTCTGTGTTTAGGTTGTTATTTTATTTTATTAGTTAGTCGCTTTTTAATTTAGTTCTTTTAAGTTCCAGTTAGTTTCTGTTTTATTTCGTTTGATTTCTTTTCTTTTAAAAAAAAAAAAATTCAAAAACAGGTACAGCCGAAATTTAAAAAAAAAAAGGGTCTTAAAAAAAAAAATTCGGGCTCCTAGCCCGAACCCGTGCCGCAGCGCAGTCAAGCAATTAATTAAAGGAGACAACAACAGAAAACAGCGGACGATTCAGATGGGTTGGAGCGGTTGCACACCAAGTGGGGTGTGAACGCGCTAGCGCTTCCCAAATTCACTGGAGGACTGCCGATCAAGGTGAGAAATTTTTAAAACACTACAGGTGCTCTGCCGCAAAGAAAAAATATATATAGACAATTGTTGTAAAGATTTTCTGCAGGGGCAGCGGCTTTGAATGTACAATTTTTAATTTCTGCAATTATTTTGTGTGATTGGTGTTATTTCTGCATTCTTATTCATTCTGTTAAGGGCAATACCCAAATTCACATAAGGTGAGGGATTTCATCACCCTTTCCTTAGCCCACAAATTGCATTTCATCGTAGAATTTGACTAATAATAACGGTTAGACGTTGAACTTAAGGGAGTCACGGGCTCATCTAGGGCTTAATTATATTGTGATAGTTGATTCATTTGGAATGAATTATTTCTCGGTGTCTAGACAACGGCAGAGAAATAACCGTTTATAAATATTACGGTGATTCGTAAATATTATATCGGTTGTTACTCTGAAGGTACTTAAACCTTCGGCTGCATTGCTAGGGTGATTCCTGGTGCACCGATAACTCCTGTCCGTTAACTGGCTAAGAAATCTTTTGATCTAAGTAATCAAACGCATCACTTTATAATTTTGGGTTAAGAGCCAATAAGGACAGAAAACTTCATTGTAGCTAATTTCTGTGCTTGCAATTAACAACAATGAGTGAAAAAAGTGTTAGCCAACAAAATTCTCCTAGGGGTTCTCGAATCAACCAAAATTTTCCACCCGAATTGGATCAAAATCGAGTGAATCAAAACTTTCCAAACTTTGGGGATCAAAACCAAATAAATCAAAATTTTCAAAACCTCAATATCCAAATGGATAGACCCCTGTCTCTTCGTGAACGATGTTATCCAACTAGGACCGTCCAACCCTCTGTCATCGTTTTTCCACCAGCTGAAGGAAACAACTTTGAGCTAAAACATTCCTTTATCCAAGGGGTACCAAAATTTACTAGGTCTGAAAATGCTTATGAATTTCTAAGTGAATTTGAATTGTATGCTTCCACAACAAAAATGCAACAACTATCTAACGAATCGATCAAGCTAAGGCTAATTCCATTTGCACTACTTGAAAGCGCTAAAAGATGGCTAAATTCTCTTCCACGACATTCCATAAGAAGTTGGGATGAATTTGTCACTGCATTTTTGAAAAAGTTTTTCCCTTTCCATAAAACTCTCAAAATCCGAACTGAGATAAATCAATTTTGTCAAAATGAGGGGGAAACTTTTTCAAAATATTTTGAGAGATTCAACCAACTACTGTATAGTTGTCCTCATCATGGAATTCTAAAAGACAACTTATGTCAAATTGTATATGAAGGGCTTAACTATCAGTCTAAAACTCAACTAGAATCAATGTGTGGAGGAGACTTTATGTCTAAAACAGCCGATGAAGCTTGGCGGTTTTTAGAAGATTATTCTGAAAAGGACATGCAGTGGGAATCGATTCGTGTTCCCATTCGTACTTCTACTAGAGGTGTGCATGTCGTGGACCCAAATCAAATTCCCTTAGAAAATCAAACTCCTCAAGCCGGAGAAGGGTTACCCCACTTTTACTCTCAGGACCAAGCCAATGCTATAGCTCAAAATAACCCTTACTCAGCCACGTACAATCCTGGTTGGAGGAACCACCCAAACTTTTCTTGGTCAAACCCCAATAATTCGGCAAACCCATCTCACATGCAACCCTTTATTCCCAATCCGAATTACCAAGCTCCACCCCCCAATTCTCAAACCTCTCAAGCTGCACCTCAATCCAAACAACCGTATAGGCACCCCAATTTTCAATCATCGAACCAATCCTCTCAATCCTCTCAACCATCACAAGATATTGTTCGATTGGAAAAACAAATAAATAATCAAGACACTAAAATCGACCAACTAATGCATATGATAAAGAAAATGGCGAAAAATAATGAGAAAGGAAAATTGCCTAGTCAACCTGAGGTGAATCCAAAGTATAACTCTCGTGCTGTAAATTCTTGTGAGGACGAAAACCATAATCCAGTCAATGCTGTCACAACCCTTCGATCTGGAAAGAGGATCGATAATAACGTGGGCGACCCTGACGAACTTTCTAACTCGACCCCAACCCCTATTCTTGATGATCACCCATTGGCTTCGAATGCCAATTCTTCTAAACCTCAAATTCCCTTAAATGTTGGCAATCCCAACAGTTCTTCTACTTGTGTCGGCAAACCCGACCCACCTTTGAAAACCAATGTTGGCAATCCCAACATTTCATCTTCTACACCCCTACCACCTTTTTCCTCGAATGATGAAACTGATCGTAGAGTCGAAAAACCAGTTGCTCCTTTTCCCCATAGACTCAATAATAAGAAGAAAGCAGCAAATTTCGATAAAATTCTGGAAATTTTCAAACAAGTTCGTGTGAACATTCCTCTTTTAGACACCATTGAACAAATTCCTCAATATGCTAAGTGTCTTAAGGAATTGTGCACACAAAAACGTGCAACCAATGTCCCAAAAACCGCCTTTCTAACTGCGAATACAAGCTCTGTTCTTTCGAATCTTGCCCCAGTCAAGTATAAAGACCCTGGCTGTCCTACGATTGATTGTAAAATAGGAAACACTCACATCTCTCGTGCCCTACTCGACCTTGGTGCCAGTGTCAACCTTCTCCCTTATACTGTCTATCGTCAACTTGGACTTGGGGAGATTAAACCAACAAACATCACACTTCAGCTAGCCGATCGATCTGTCAAAAAGCCATTGGGAATTATCGAAGACGTCTTGATACAGATCGAACAGTTTTACTTCCCTGTCGATTTTATAGTTCTAGAAACAGAGCCTGTCTCAAATCCCAACGTTCAAATACCATTGATCTTAGGACGCCCCTTCTTAGCAACCTCTAATGCTGTCATTAATTGTAGGAATGGTCAACTTCGACTTTCCTTCGGGCACCTAACCATTGAGCTAAACATCTTTAATCTCAACAAACAACCTAGGGATTTTGAGATCGATGAAATTGACATGATTCAAAACACAGTTGATGAGACCTCTAGTGACACTTCTGAAGCCCTGAAAATGTGTCTTGACCATTTTGACCTTGATTTCGACGAACTCGAATACATTTCTGAACTAAACAAAATTCTTGACTCCAACACTTCGGCATCTAAATCTAACCAAGGAATGTTGACCAATGTTGATACACAAGAACTTCCTAAGTTTGACCTCAAACCCTTGCCACCAGACCTTAAGTATGCCTACCTAGACTCTTCAGAAACTTTCCCCGTAATCTTGGCCTCTGATCTTACCGAAGACCAAGAAGAAAAAGTTTTGGAAACTTTGCGGGAAAATAAAGACGCCTTGGGGTGGGAAATTAGCGATATAAAAGGAATCAGCCCATCAATTGTGGAACATCGCATACACTTAGTTGATGAGGCTAAACCCACCCGTGAAGTTCAAAGGCGATTAAACCCAAACATGAGAGAAGTGATCAAGGAGGAGATAATCAAATGTCTAGACAATAACATCATCTATCCCATCTCTGATAGTACTTGGGTGAGTCCGGTACAAGTTGTACCAAAGAAGTCAGGAGTCACAGTAATCAAAAACGACAGTAATGAACTCGTTCCAACAAAAATCAAAACCAAATGGCGTGTGTGTATCGACTATCGAAAGCTTAACTCAGCCACACGAAAAGACCATTTTCCCTTGCCTTTTATTGACCAAATGCTCGAACGCTTAGCGGGACATGAGTACTACTGTTTTCTCGATGGATACTCTGGCTATAACCAAATCCCTGTTGCTTTAGAGGATCAACATAAGACCACCTTTACTTGTCCCTTTGGAACCTTTGCTTATCGTCGCATGCCTTTTGGTCTTTGTAATGCCCCCGCGACTTTCCAAAGGTGTATGATGAGTATTTTCTCTGATATGGTGGAAGAATTCTTGGAAATATTCATGGACGATTTTTCAATATATGGATCATCTTTTTCCCAATGTCTCACTCATTTAGAACTCGTCCTTAAGCATTGTAAGGAGAAATCACTCGTGCTTAATTGGGAAAAATGTCACTTTATGGTGAAAAGGGGGATAGTTCTAGGTCATGTCGTCTCCAAAGATGGCCTAGAAGTCGATAAATCCAAAATCGATTTGATTGCTAATTTACCTCCTCCCAAGTCTGTCAAAGATGTTCGTTCATTTCTTGGCCATGCAGGATTCTATAAAAGATTCATTAAGGATTTCTCAAAAATTTCAAAACCTCTCTCGAATTTACTTGCCAAAGACGTAAAGTTTGAATTTTCCAATGATTGCAAAACATCTTTTGAAACTCTCAAATCACTCTTGACCACAACTCCCATTATTCAACCTCCTGATTGGACTCAACCCTTCAAACTTATGTGTGACGCTTCTGATTTTGCTATTGGAGCCATCTTGGGTCAGCGTATTGATAAACTCCCTCGAGTCATTTACTACGCTAGCAAAACCTTAAACGAGGCCCAATTGAATTACTCAACTACTGAAAAGGAATTTTTGGCAGTTGTCTTCGCTCTTGAGAAATTCAGACCATATCTCATAGGATCCAAAGTCATAGTTTACACTGACCATGCTGCCTTACGATATTTGCTTTCTAAGAAGGATGCCAAGGCCCGCTTGATCCGTTGGATTCTTCTTCTTCAGGAGTTTGACATAGAAATACGAGATAAAAAGGGTTCTGAAAATGTCGTAGCTGATCATCTCTCTCGAATTGTGCACGAAAATGATAACGACACTCAAATCGATGACTATTTTCCTGACGAACAACTCCTTTCGATCTCTAACACCCCTTGGTACGCTGACATTGTGAATTATCTTGTCACACAACAAATGCCCGCTGAATGGTCGAAACAAGATAAACAAAAATTTCTCTCAAAAGTTCGAAACTTCTATTGGGATGATCCATATCTTTTCAAATACTGTCCAGACCAAATCATTCGAAGGTGTGTGCCCGATCATGAACATCAAAGTATTCTCTCCTTCTCACATGACCATGCTTGTGGCGGTCATTTTGGTGCAAGAAAAACTGCTGCAAAGGTTTTGCAAAGTGGTTTTTATTGGCCCACACTCTTCCGTGACGCTTTCGAATTTTGCTCTAAATGTGAGCGATGTCAAAGAACGGGTCGAATCTCTAAGCGAAACATGATGCCTCTCAACCCCATTTTAGTGATTGAGTTATTCGATGTCTGGGGCATCGATTTCATGGGACCATTCCCAAATTCATTTGGGAACCTTTACATCCTACTTGCGGTAGATTATGTCTCAAAATGGGTTGAAGCCATTCCGACCAAAACCAACGACAACAAGGTTGTTGTCAAATTCCTCAAAGAAAACATCTTTTCACGTTTTGGCACACCTCGAGCTATCATTAGCGATAATGGTACTCACTTCTGTAATCATGCTTTTGAGTCCTTGCTCAAGAAATATTCAATCACACACAAGCTGTCGACCCCCTACCATCCACAAACGAGTGGGCAAGTAGAAGTTTCCAATAGACAAATCAAACAAATTCTTGAGAAAACCGTGAATTCCAATAGAAAAGATTGGTCCGTAAAACTGATTGATGCACTTTGGGCTTTTCGCACTGCTTATAAAACCAATCTAGGGATGTCACCATATCGATTAGTCTTTGGAAAGGCCTGTCACTTACCTCTTGAATTAGAGCATCGTGCTCTTTGGGCCATAAAATTTTTGAACTTTGACTTAGAAAAAGCCGGCTCACATAGGAAGTTACAAATTTCTGAATTGGAGGAATTAAGAAATGAGGCGTATGAAAATGCGAAAATCTACAAAGAAAGAACCAAAGCCCAACACGACAAAAACATACTTCGTAAGGAATTCAACGTAGGTCAAAAAGTTCTTTTATACGACTCTAGACTTCACTTGTTTCCAGGAAAACTCAGATCTCGATGGACTGGACCTTATGTCGTGAAAACAGTATACCCTCATGGAGCGGTTGAAATTGAAAATCCTAGGGATGGAAGAGTCTTCAAAGTAAACGGTCAACGAAACCATTTTTGGAATTCGAGCAATATGACGAAGACGACTCTATCGATCTGCATGATCATCCACCATAAAATCAGGTGGTACACGTCTTTTTCTTTTATTTTTATTTTTCATTTTTTTCATTTTATTTTTGTTTTTCTGCCTTAGACAGTTGGGACACTGTCTGAATCAAGTGTGGGGGGGAGTCTGCATTTCATCCATTTTCATTTTTCTTTGTTTTTATTTCTTTTTATTTTCAGCCATTTAAGTAAGACCTTCATACATTTTAGATTGTAGTAACATACCATATTTTTTTTTCAAATACGACTCATTTTCAATTGATACAACAAAATAAGTTTACAATTTTTAGCCAGTTGATAGTATTTTTCTCTCTCAACTTAGATCGAATAGGAAATATAATGAAAAGTTTAATTTTGAGGGATAATAGTGTAACCGGTACATAGGGAGATTCTTAGGTGATGGCCATGAAATCTATTCTATATTGTAGACTTTGTTTAAATAAGTGGAGGACTTAAAATACTTATATTGGCTTTTCAAATCTTTAAAACTAAGTTGTGTTAAGTTGAATTCGCGCAACTCTCTTTTGTGCTTATATTTTCGATAACAATAATAATAGTATTCCAAGGGTATCCAACATTGCTTGTACATCGAGCGTTGGTGTGCAAACCCGCCAAGCTCTATCCGACACGTTGTTGACAAAGTCAAAGTTGGAATATCTTGGTCTCATTTTATGGGATTGGACACCTAAGGATTACCGACACGTTGTTGACAAAGTCAAAGTCGGCCTGCACAATCCGCCAAACTCTTTACCCACTCTCCGTTAGTCCGCGAGGCAGTGCATGGGTGGTAAACCTTGGTCTTTTTAGGTGTATGTACTTAATCATAAATCTTAAAATTTTATAGAATAAAGAATAAGCGATGATACCCAAACACTTCTTGACCTTATTGATTTGACTAGCCATACATGAGAAAATTAGAATACCACTTTGCAAACTGTGCCAAACAAACTAAGAATTTATTTCATGGCTGCACTATGTTATCGACCGAACCAACTGGCCAAACTGGAATTTAACATTTGAAAACTTGATTTATATTGAAAATCTGTGACAAGTCGAGGTATCTAAAATAAAATCAACCGACTGGAAATTGTTAACTTAATTTGTTGTACCACTTTCCTGAAACAAGTCGTGCTTTTAATTTTTTTATTTTTTTTCGTTTTTATTTGCATATGTCCATTGCATTCATATAGTTTCATTAGAATCATAGCATACTGCATTTGGATTTTGTGGGTAGTATCCGCTGAAAACCCTCACGAGACACCACTCGTCCTACTAGGGACACCTAGAGGTTTAACGGCTTGTTGCATACGCTCAATGCAATCGTGTTTCCTACGAAAGTGCGACCTATCTAGTTAGTTTTCATTTTTTTTACTCGAGGACGAGTAAAAGATAAGTGTGGGGGTATTTGATTGACACTGAAAAGTGTTTATTTTATTACTCTTATGCTTTATCTTTTGTAAATAAATAAATGATACTTTGGTTACTTTTGTATGTTTTTACAGGATGTCAAGAAATGCCTCCTTCAATTCAAATCAAAGGCCAACTACAAGAAAGAGCTACTTCCTCACATCAAATTCATTTCAATTACAAAAGAAGTAGTAGCTCACTGGTAAAGGCATAGGAATTGGTGCTGAGAGACCTGAGTTCGAACCCCGTCAAGCTCACTTTTTGCCAAAGAAACGGAGCGCGTTCACATTGGCCCCTTTGCTTTGAGAAATATCTGGTTTAGTGTTATGTTATATATATACATACACATATTCATGTGTATGTATTTATGATGTGCACCAATTAACACTTCAGCTATAGCCATATTCTCATCATGGAAGTAAATTCAAATCATTCAATTTCAATTAGAAGAATTTCTGATTGAATTGTTGCCAAGAAGAAAAACCAATTTTGAAGATTTTATCTTATATTGCCTTTGGAGTCTGATAAGCGTCCTTGTTTGGAAGAATTAATTAGATGCAATCTTCTATCAATCAAGCCACATGGGAAAATTGAAAGATATGGAAAATAATTACCATGATATGCCCAGATTTTCTCCAATCAGGTAGTCAAGGAAGGCAAGAAATATTCATGAATGAAGAGGGCCATTGATTCATAGACCTACTTAGGGTTTTCCCCTTCTCATCTATAAATATGTGATTGTAACCATTGTAAAAATCATCTCATAATTCTGTACTGCCATTAGTTTAATAAAATTTTCTTGTTCTAGTTATTTACTTTTCTTTTAAAATAATTTGTGTATCTACACGATTAGATTCGGTAGAACACATATTGTTATTGTCTTTGTTACTGCATACTAGTGTTGACTGTTTGATTAGTTTCAACAGCAACTCTATTTTTAATTCTCTGTTATTGTTCCAGTTATTATTTACTTTTGTTGTTTTTGCTAGTACTTGTTATTTTCTTTCCTGTTGTTGAATTTGATATACGTCTGATTAGATTCAGATTTGTAGCAGTTTCAATAACATTATTTCAACAACATTGAAAACAACCCCCAAAGTTCTGTCTAAAACGCCCACGGAACATATAAATAATAAAATTTAACTTTCCTCCCTGTGTTCGACCTGTTTGCTACACGAACTGTACGCTTGCAGAATTTATTACAAATGTCGCGCTTTTCTAATTTATAGATTAGCGACGATCAATTAGGTCCGGGCAAAATACGTATTGTTACACCTTAGCTGCCATATAGGATGTATTCCCCTTTTAACTAGGACATGTTGTGATCTTTAATTCATCAGGGATGGATTACTTTTATCGGGGTAGCTGTTTTCCTTCGTTAATTGGACTGGACATCCTTCCAGATGTGATGGCCAAAAGTTTGTGTCCTTATTGGTAGGAATGGATGGGATAAAATAACATAGGCCTACACTTTTCGTTAGCTTTGATATGAGAAATTTTAGGTGGCTAGCTTTGAATATCAATTTGCATGTGCAATCACGGGAGAGTGTTGCTTCCATCACGTACAAAGTAGCATGTGATAACATACGTGAATTGACATAGGGGTAGGTGTGCAAAAAAGAAAGAAGTAGGCGCATAGACATAGAATTGCTAGGGAGTGCGCATCTATTTTAGCTTTGATTGTTGCGTACAGTAGCAAAGGGTAGGAAGGCAAAAAAAAGAAAACAAGGGTAGCTGTGTCTTTAATGACTTGTGAAAATAGTGTACGTACACTCAGGTATTAATTTCTCAGTCCGGCAATTTCTTTTTATGTGCTAATGATGGCATTATTTCAAAGTTATTGACAATGAAATTGGAAACAATAAGACTATGAGCAGGAATTTTAGTGTAAATACAAGTTTAGGTTTCGCAAAATAATAGTTTAAACATGGCAGGAAATACAACATGGGATAAGTAGAGAACCTTTTGATATAATAGGAAAAATGGATGTATCATGCACAGAGAATTAACGGTTTATAATATAACGAATTACAAAATTAATTGATGGATCCTATCAGCTCCGGTTTGGATTCAACGTAAATTACTTATTCTCTGTTACAAACCTCCTAATACATGTGATAAAAGTCCTTAACAAGTTCACTTGCACAAGCATCGTAACGTATTGTTCCTAATGCTTTTTCTACCGAATACCAATTGCACTGTCAATAGCATACGGATATATACTATCAATAAAATATAAATTATTTACAAAACATTTAAATTAAATAATAATAAATTATTATTATCGAATACATCCAAATAAACTTATATATCAATTCAAATATAACCAAAATGGATTTTATAACTCAACACTAGTGTTTTCGAGTTAAACGATATCAAAAATATAGAAATCCCCTTTATATAAATTAAATAAACGTTATAATTTATAAATTAACCTATAGCGACTATTTAAAAATTTATTAGCTATAAATTACTGTCTATAATATGAAATTCTGATTTTTCACTTTCGTTTAAAAATTAAAATCAAAACGAACCTAATGTTTCTTGTTTCACAGATTTCGACTTAAAATGGATTCTATATGTTCATTTGAAGTTCAAAACTCAATATTACGAACAACCGCGCTGTTTCGAGTTCGTTTTATATTAAATATAATTGTAAATATTTAATCATCGTTTTATTAACGAGTTCAATATTAAAATCCATTAAATATTCCGAATATAATATTTAAAACTAATTTAAATATTCATATTAAAATGATCGGAAAATCCGGGTTGTTGCAAAATACTTGGGGAATATTATTTTATTTGATAATATTTATTGAGAAATAAGTTGGATCAGTACATATGAAAACAGGATGAGTTTATGCCTGAATGTTATTTAAATGAGTAAGATTGATTTTCTTTCCTTTCATTAATTGTTATGTGTGATCTTTATGTGCACAAGTTCAGTTTGTTGAGGGTATTATATCTGCAGATGATATGAATACAAGAAAATAAAGGAAAGTGGTTATGTACACATTCAACATTCAATAGGAAATATACACACATGAATGGCGATGTTCCAGGAATGATTTTGTTCTCTTTAATCTCTGGATGGGGAGATTTGATATATGCATGGTATATATTACCCTGTAGGCCGGGGTGTTTGGGGAATAGGATGGAATGTCCTCAAACAAAGCATACTAGTGTTCAATAGCAAGTAGAAAATAGCTAAATAAAATGGGATTAACATCATGGATGAAAAGGGGAAATGGATAGATGTAATGACCCGCCTTTTTGCCCAGTTATTGCCCGTAATTAAACCGACTCAAACTGTTCATAAAGACGAATTGTTATGGGTGCATACATATATTGAACAAAATAACAGAACTTTTCATTTGCAAAATACAATGTTACATCAAATTACATAGAATATCAGAGTTACAACATATACAGCGGAAGAAAAGAAAATATACTCTTAGCGGAAGAAATTGTATGATATAGCAGAAGCTCCAAACTCTTGCGTGAGCTCCAACTCTAAAAGCACTCGAATCCTGCTCCAACGATCAATAACTGCAAAACTAAACTACTAGCTGCCCGTGCAAAATTATGGGCACCCAGAGTTTAGGTGTAGGAACAATAAACTCCAGGTTAGTCGTGGGACTGGTGTGAGAACTCAAAAACAGTTATTTTTAGGATTCATTTTAAAGTTGGGAATTTCACCGGACCACGCCGCTAACGCGGAACGGGTTTTATTCCATGTTAATTCCTGTGCATATAAATACGCAATGACATTTTTAAAATGAAGCTATCATAAGCTCGTCCCACATCACACAATGCAAGCGCACACCAGATGGGCGAGATTTAATCTTATGATAACCAAAAATGCTTTTATACACGAAAATCCTCTTTTAATACTATCATATAGTGTGGAAAACAATTTCTCAAATAAATGTATTAATCCTAGATGGCATAATACCCCATAATATTATGGCACCATATATATATATATATATATATATATATATACTATCAAAATCGTATGGCTCGTATTTGAGATTTGGGTTTCCAACTTGATGCTTCCTGGCACAAAAGATCAATCGAACACAAACGAAATGTAATCACAGGTTTTTCATTCAGACGTGGACACCAATACAAATTGCGAGGTAGATCAACGGTTTTCGACCAGACACGGCCCCCCGAACATACCATATTCCATAAGTCATAAGTGGTTTCCCACTGCGGCAGCAGTCATCATCAATTCATATATATATATACACACACACACACACAACCTAACTGCCAGTTTCTCATCATCAGGGGTGTGAAGTTTGTCGATGTCACTTCATACACAAAGCTATGCTTCGATAAGCCATGCTTAGATCATCACTAGCTCGTTTCATAACTCAAGTATGCCACATTGACAATTCATGACATATCACTGATTTTCAATCAATGCATACCCTCTAAGTTCATATGACTTAGAGATGATGATAATATATTGCCACAAATCCGATATATATTAACGAAAATCAGTGTTATGCGGTCAATTTCAATGTCAGACACACCATCCATACAAGTCCGTTCTGGGTCTGAACGGAACAACAACCCGACAACATTCAAATATGTTCAGGTCTTATGCCATTCACAACCTCGTATCGGGTGGCCTACCCAACCGAGACATCAATCAGTAATCAATCTAAACAATTCAAATATTCCCGGTCTTCATTCGTCGTTTACCAAGTTGTTGAATCTCTTCATAACGTCGTATTATCACTTGGAATGGTTTTCGAACATATACTCGATCCCGGTCTTTCCAAGTAACAAGCGTACTTTAAAACAGTAGCTATGGTTTACACAGGCTTTCCGATTCAAATCTCCTTCCAAATAGTTATCAATTCATTTACGACTCAAGATTTGGATTACTATAAATTTTATACATCTCGTTATCATCTTAACTCTTATTGGAAATCAAAGATTATGCCTTCGCTTCAATTTATTACCTTTAATTCCCTCGAATCAAAGATTTGATTAAATCCTCAATTACGATATGAATTTCCACCATTCAATCTCATCGGGTTTCAAGAATGATATTATTGAAGATATAATTCACGACAAAACCCAAATCAATCGATATTGAATCATTAATTACCCTGAAATTTTATCCACTTATATTCGTTATAAATTCTCAAAATCAACGAATACTATAAGTGGAATAACGATATAATAATATCTTCCAAATTCCCCAGATAGTATTCTTTTACACCATGAATTTTTATACCAAATGTCGAAGATTATTTCAATCTAACTTATTTCAATCAGGTGGAGAAACCCATATCTTAATTAAAAGATTTATTCAACTCTTTTATATTTGATCTGGATAGAAATACCATCAACTTATCTTCAATATTAATCTCCGTATCCAACTCATATTATCAGCGGAATAACGGTGAATTACCTTTTAAATTCCTTAGATAATAAGAGTTTTCATTTACCAAATTAATATCAAACATTCGAAGATTTATCTCCAACCATATCCTAATTTTTAAATTTGGAAAACCCATTTCAATTCCATATAAATATTTCCAATACTTTAATAATCTTCGAAACTATTCTTATAGTCAACTAATGGTTCACGCTAATAAATTTCAAAACCAATAACAACATTTGGGAGTGTTACCAAAAGCACTGCAGTTAAAATAGCCATTTAAATCAAATAGATTTAAGATTTATTCGAAATTCAAATATTCCAATTCTAATCCCTTTTAAAATTTATAAATAGGAATTATCATAAATTTATCCAATTTAATAAACTTGTTTTATTCGACTTTTCGTTATGATCGCCAACTGCATGTATAGTAATCTTTCCAAATTTGTTTTAAATATAACTTGAAAAATCATATGTTGAAAAGTCGAAAATTTCCTTTCTATTCAAATACTATTATTATTTGAAATCCAACGTGCCTTGTTTCAAGTCAAGCCAATTTAAAATAATCAAGTCATAACCATTCAAAACTTGAAATCGATATTTACGAATTGTCGCATCATAGTGTGTTCTATTCAAACCATATAATGATTTAAATATAAATTATTCAAACCCTTTCAAATTTAATTTATATTTCCAAATCATTTGAAATAGTTTCAAAATATATTTAAAATTTGATTTCAAATTTGATTTCAAATTTACCATCCCGTTTGTCGGACCAGTTAGGGATAGCCAGGGAGAGCAGGAAACTGAATTTCCAAACCCAAGCCTAGACACTATCCTCTCTGTCATCCTAGAACATTCTGGTGTATATTATATTACTATATATATAAAAAACCATATTCAAATTTAAAAATCTCATTTCGAATTTAAATTGAAAATAATATAGTTTTACCAAAACTAGTTTCAGATAGATATAAGGATCATTATACAAAAATCAATACATAATTTAAATCATTTCAAAATCCTAATTCAATATATAAAAAGTTGATATTTAATTCAAAACTTACAATTAAATATTATCTAATAATTAATTAAAATCGTATATAGGAAGGAGATTTTAAATCGACCCCCATATATTTCCACAACCACAGTGTGTTTGTGTGTGTAATATCATGCAATGCAATCATATTTATCCAAATGAACCATATGATTAGATGGATACGAATTCATTCATCACAACAAACATTTTACTATCATAAGTGTTATAGACAATAACGCTTACCAGTGTTCAATGTATTATCTAACTACATGAACAACCATCCAAACATTAACATCCATCACACAATCATCGTAAACTAATTAAAGTTAATCCAATCTAATCATAATTAACTAATTTAAATAAATATTTAAATTAGAAGTTCTCACCATAAAAGCTCCCACATCTTCAATACCAAGACGAACAGATCATGAACACTGCCACTGTGACGACCCCAAAACGCGTATTGCGGTGTTAAGGGTAATCTTTGGAATATAACACAGAAACAGATAATAGCATAACAGAAATAAATAAATACATCAGATAATGAACAATTAATCACTGGTAAACAATAATCATCAGAGTTACACAGTATACAGAATCATACTTAGTACAAACAAAGTTCAGCTATACATAAATGTCTACAGCGGAAAAACAAAACATAATGTACAATAGGAGCTGAACAGCATAAAAAGAGATAAATGATAACATCCATCTTCAGCTCCAGCTATCCAGAAAGAGCCTGCTAAAAACCTGAATACAAGGCTGCCTATGTAGAAAAAGGGGCACCCGAGTTTGCAAGTGAAACAAACTACGAGTCATTCATGGGACTGGTATGAGAAATCTACTTAATACATTATAATTTAGCTAATTACAGGACCACGCCACTTTCGCTGAACGGGTTTACTCCATTGGATTGTCGGTGCTTTAAAATAATTAAATCTTTTAAACATCGCAATGCTTTTTATAAAAATGAAGCCATTATAAGACTCAGTTCCCATCACACAATGCAACGCAAACCGGAGGATAGAGTTTTACCTTATAATGGCCAAAATATGCTTGATACGAATAAAACAAAGCACTTGATATTACTACTAGTGTTTATATGTTTCAAAAACAATTTCAAATCATAAGTATCAATCATAGACGACATGAGTGTCCCATGCCACTATGTGGCCAAATATAGGTATACAATCAAAACCGCACAGTCACGTAATTGGAAATTGGATTTCCATCATGAACCAAGGCAAAAGATTGTCCTTATCGACTTCGAGACGCTCTAGCCCGTGTCTCAGGAATAGCCGCAACTGCCCCTTGGATCGTCAGGGTCGGTCCACCGATGTGGATTATTATGCCTGAACACTGCGTTTCCCCGCCCTTTGGGGCGTCAATGAGCCAACGAATGACTCCATCGGTCCTGGATCGACCGATATAACCGAGGCGCCTCGCAACAGCAACAACCACATAGGTGAAAAATAGTATAAATGTCAGCCAGTTAAAGCACCGACACCACCTCTAACTAGAAGGAAACGCATGCCCTCCCTGATGTCCTCTCCCGTTTCTTGTTCATACTGGGGTGTGAGGCTCGCGAATTTACGTTATACACAAAGCTACTCCACAAAGGCGGTGCTTTGATCATCCACAACAAGACTTTGCTTTTCAACAGAAGCCTTGATCACTGCATCTTAGCATGCCACACAGGCAATTCACACCATGTAACTGATGACTATCAATCACACAGAATGAGTTCCAATGTCAGACACACAGTCCATTTGCAAGTGTGTTCTGGGTCTGAACGAAACCAGAGGCACTATATACCTCGCAAACCCATCGATCTCCACGTACGTCTGGACGATCACCACTCATTATCCATATTTCGGGATGCCTCCCAATCAAGACATCAGTTACCATCCAATCGAGATGAAGATCTCCGGTCTTCGACCACCGTCTTCATCTTCGATTTCTTATCGTCAATTCAGTTATTCAGAATGGGATAAACACGGTCTTTCTGAGCAACTCGCGTATAAAATAAACAAGTGATACACAAACACCACATACGCCTTATTTCAATTCATTAGTCACTAACCGTTAATTAGCAAGAGAACGATTTCCCAAATATTAACCCTGAAGGCTGTAACAAACATCAGATCAAAACCCAGGAAACCATTCGACTTAGTGTAATAACCCACAAATTCTGGGCCAGTTTAAAATTTTTATTTTGGCAATTATAGCGAATTTTGAATATTTAAAATGAATTATTTTAAATAATATCGACGAAAATTTATTTTGAATATAATTAGAACGTATATATTATATACGTCGTCGTTAGAATATATAATATTTATATATAATTATAAATAGAATTGAAAATGGCGCGGTAGTTCGATAATTCGATTTCAAACTTCAGTTGAATGTATCGGGTGCAAAACAATCCGGATTTTAGTGAAACCAAAAACATTAGGATCTAATTGATAATATCTTTCCAACGAATCCGAAAAATCAAGATTTCATAGCGGGAATCAAAAGATATGTCCAGTTGAAAATTCTGAATAGTCGCTATGGAATTCAGGCCCTTAAAAATGGGAATTTTGCAAATGACCTCGGATTTCGACGAAACCACTTTTGTTGGATCCGCGATTTCAAGTTATAGCTAGATTCCAAATTTCACAATTTTTCGAATCAATATGTGAGCGTGGCAAAGGAAAACGCGTTTGACCAGTTTCAGTTGATTTTAATCGACTGGAAATTGGCCATTTTTCAAATGGTCTCAGAATTTGACGAAACTAGTTTTGTTAGGACCGTATCGTCAATACGAAGCTAGAAAATATTTTTCTGGAATTTTTCGAGTTAGTATGTAACCCCAGTAAATTGAAATGCGCGTTCAAATTCAATATATAGAGTTATATGTTGATTTTGACGAAAACTGATCGAAACAGTCAAACCAGCCTGCGATACATATCCCATTGTGTTCGGAATGGGGGTAAAACGCTATGGACAGCAGGCGGTGGACCTCGTTTAGAGGTAGTATGAAAAAGTCAACTATTGGAGGATTAATTAAATAATTAATAAAATTACATATACCCCCCCTTTTTTCCTCCTTCCCCCGTCAGTTTCAATCGAAAGAAAAAAGAAAAAGAAAAAACCCTCGATCCGCAAATCCCGTAACCCACCATCGCGCCCCCCTTGGTGGCGTCGCCGCCGCTTCTTCTCCTTCCTCCTCCTCGCCTCCACAACTCCGACGCCCTTGCTCCGCCTCCTCCCCATCCTCTCCTTCCTCCCCCAGTAAAACCCGCAAGCCCCCCCGCCCCCTAGCGCCACCGTGAGCCGCGAAGCCCACCTCCCCTTTGGCCTGTGAACGCCCAAACCCCCCCCCCCCCCATCGACCGACGAGCGCGACATGCCCCCCCCCCAAACGAACCACTGTAAGTTTTATTTTCAGTTTTTTTATTTTATTTATTTTAATTTACCTTTTAGTAATAGGTTTTATTTTATATAATAGCATAGAAATAAAAATTGGGTTTTTAAATAAAAAAAAAGGGGCCATAAAGTTTTGATTTTTATCATATGATTATTGGGGGTGAAAAGATGAAATTTTTTGTAAATATGATTTTTGGTTAGGTAGAGAATTAAAAATTTAATTTTTGCATGATAGGAATATTAAAAATATCATCTTTTATATTGTAGAAAGATAAAAATATGATCTTTATATTTTTAAAGTAATAAAAATATGATTTTTATATTTTTAAAAGTATTAAAAATATAGTCTTTACTATATAGAAGAATTAAAAATATAATTTTTACATGATAGAAATATTAAAAATAGCATCTTTATATGTGTAGAAGAATAAAAATGTGATTTTTATAATGATATATTTTTGAAAAGATGAAGTCTATATTTTTGAAAAGGCGAAATCTATATTTTTGAAATGGAATTTTTATCTGTATGACATCGCAGTAAAAATATGATTTTTATATATTGAATAACGAAGTAAAAATGTGATTTTTAGATATGTAGTGGCTACGGCCAAAGAAAGTGATATCGACGAGAACAGTGAAGATTTCCTGCATTAGGAGTGCCGAGGAGTTAGGATAGCTATTGGTGAGAACTTCTCACTCTTCAATTTCTTTTTCTAGTTATATATATATACTAGGATGCAGACGGTGCTTAGTAGCACCCGACACAATCGTCCACAGACCATGGACTTGTTTGTTTGGTTGCGTAAATTAGTAAGATGATTTGATTTGAATTTGGTTGTTTGGTGAATTTGATTGATGTGTGAATGGCGTGGGCCTTCACTAGACCGGTGATAAGGCTAGGCCTCGTCCCGTTTCTAGTATCGTGCCGTTATGCCGCCGAATTTTTTTAAAATATGTTAGAAAAATAAAAATATCATTTTATTGAATAAATGAACCGAATAGAATATTCATAGATTGAATAAAATGTTTTATCGTTAAAAATATAATTTTTAACGTGAAAGTGAATAAATAAATATTTATAAACAAATCGGCCGATTTGTTTATATACACTGATTTGACTAATATTGATTGGGTCGATAAATTTTACACATCGCCCAACTGCACAACTAAAATCTGTGTTAGATTGTTTGAAAACCCCACACGGGTGTTGGGAAGAAATATGAAATTCACTCATCCTGATTGATTAAATATGTCGATCGATTGATTGACAGGCTGTTATAAGCGTTAGATATCTATATTTGATGCTTATACAGTGTAGTGCACTTTGGTTGATGGTTGATTATCTATCGTTGCTATTATATACATTTGTTGTGTGGAATCCATATAATTAACTTCATATGGTGATTGATTGGGCCTCATTCCAATTTAGAAAATAAAGAATATTTTAATAATAAATTTTATATCTTTATCACTATAAAATAAAGGTTCATGTGTTGACTGTACTCATCCGTTGAGATTAGTCATGTGTTGAACGAAATAATTTAACAAAAATAGTCACACATGGACAGTACTCATTCGTTGAGATTAGTCGTGTGTTGACAAAAATACATATTCATTTGTTGAATAGAATAAAGGAATATATGAAGCCGTGTTGATTAGGTTGACGCCATTTTGACGTGAACGATATTTATATCGATTTTATTCGATTTCGAAATGAATTGAATTGAAACCGATTTCGAAATGAATTGAATTGAAAACGATTTCGAAATGAATTGAAAACGAATTCAAATTGAATTGAAAGCGAATTGAAATGAATTCAAATTGAATTGAAATTTGAATTGAATAGAAATGAATTTTAAAGCGAATTTATGAATCAAAATTTAATTTTGATTTGAATTGAAATGGAAGTTGAAATTGCTTTTGAAACGAATTTAAAACTATTTATATAATTCGTTTTAAATAGGAATCGACGAAATATATATTATATATATTATATATATAATATAATGGCCTGAATAGAACGCGCCGCCCCACGGCAGTTCGCGAATTTCGACCATTTATTTCAAACAGACATTACGGGAGATCCGACCGTCGGATTCTCCTAAAACCGAAACCGTTGGGTTTGTATCGAAAAGAGCTTTCTAACGAATATTAGAAATTTGAAATCTAACGGTTGGATTTGGAGATACGTCCAAATCAAATTTGAAAAAGGTCGCTGTAAGTGCAGTTCGATGGCCATTGATGGAAATCGACTGTACGGGCCTTGATAAAATTATTAAAAATAGTAATAATTTGGGTAAAATCATAAGAAATGATTTAGAAAGAATTGAGATGAAAAACTCCATATTTGAAAAGATAAAGATAGATTTTTATCGAAATGAACTAGTTTTGAACTAGAATTATAATTCTATTTATTTTTAAATAAATAAATTGAATTTAAAAAGGGTTTTAAAAATAACCAGAATTTCCCATGATTGCATTGGAGTGGATTTGAATCGAAATTGTCTTCGGAATATTTCGATGTTGGAATTCGTGATTATACAGGTGTTGTTATGGAAATTTGAAAGATATATATTTATATCGTTATTTCCAATACGACATTTGTTAGTCGTAGAATTTGATATTGAATATAAGCCGATATATTTTCTATTCAGAGCCTTGTATTGAATATCAAATGTGATTTGGGTTTGTCGTGAATGGTGTCTTCACTAACACTGTTCTTGAACCCCGTTGAGGAAAGATTAAATCTTTTTATTTAGATTTAATGAAGTGTACCAATTAAATAATATTTAATTGGAATTGAATTGATATTGATTTTTGGGTTTATCGTGAACAGTGTTTTAAATAACACTTGTTCTTTAACCCGATAATTAATGGAATGTGATTTTGGGTTTATCGTGAACCGTGTTTTTAAATGACACTAATTCTTTAACCCAGTCACAGATTAAAACTAATTGGAGTTTTAATGAATCTTTAATTAGATTGAAATAATCGAGAATGGAGTATCACCAGTTTTGCTCCAGGCGATAGTTAAATCTTTAACTAGATTTGAACGTGAAATGGTAATTGAATTTACCGATAACACCATGGTGTTAGATATGAAGTATTACCAGTTTTACTTCATGGGATGAATAGATTAGGATTGGGGAATTAAAACAAATGATTACTTCGGTAAGTTTCGTTAATCCCGACTAGTTGAATCGAAATTCAAAAGTTGATAAAAGAATAAATTCAGGAAATTTATCTTGGATAAAATTGATGGGAACCTTTCCCTATGAATGTGAAAACTAGAAACTAACTGTCGGTTAGCTAAGCAGAATGGTTTTCTGAATATTGATCTGATGTTGGTTTCGGCCTTCGGGGTTAATATTTGGGGAATTATTCTCTTGATTAATTTACGGTTAGTGACTGATGAATTGGAATGAGGCGTATGTTGTGTTTGTGTAACACTTATTTAAAGTATACGCGAGTTATTCGGAAAGACCGGGTTTATCCCATTTTGAATAACTGATACGACGATAAGTCGAAGATGAAGACGGTGGTCGAAGACCGGAAGTCTTCACGTCGTTTGGGTGATTACTGATGATCTTGATTGGGATGTACACCCAAGAAGATGGAAACAGTTGGTGATCGTCCAGACGTACTTGGAGATCGATGGATATGCGGGGTACTAGGTGCCTCCGGTTTCGTTCAGCCCCAGAACGGACTTTTAAATGGACTGTGTGTCTGACATTGGATTTTAGTCCGTGTGATTGATCTCTATTAAATATATATCTGTTTGGCAGCGGAGAATTTATTCTCTTGCTTAACGCCCTTCTCTGAGACGTACGAGCTCAGGGGTTATATATTGATGGATATCAAACGCATGGAGTGAATTGCCTGTGTGGCATGCCTAAGTGGCAATTGATCGAGGCTTCTGTTGAAAAGCAAAGTCTTGTGGTGATGATCAAAGAAAGGCCTTTGTGGCGTAGCTTTGTGTAGCGTTTACTTCGCGTGTTTCACACCCGGTATGAACCAAAAACGGGAGACGGACCTCAGGGAGGGCATGTGTTTCCTTCTAGCTAAAAAGTGGCGTCAGTGGTTTTACATGCCCTGACGAGTTTGACTTATGTGGTTGTTGCTGTTGCGAGGCGCCTCGGTTTGATCGGACGATCCGGGTCCGATGGAGTCATTTAGTTGGCTCACCTACGCCCCAAAGGGCGGGGAAACGCATGTTCAGGCATTTTAATCCACATCGGTGGACCAGCCCTGACGATCCAAGGGCCCACCTGAGTCTGGGTCCTGAGGGGCGGGCTAGAGCGCCTCGAATCGGTTGAGGACTATCTTTTGCCTTGGTTCATAGATGGAAACCCAATTTCCAAATACGTGACATTTGCGGTTTTATTTGTAAAGCCTAGTATGGCGACATGATATATGGTACCCATGCCGTCTATGATTGATATTTATGATTGAAATTGTTTTGACAGTATACACTTATAGTAGTATCAAATGATTTGTTTTAAACGTATCAAGCATCCTTTGGCTGTTATAAGGGAAAACCCTATCCTCGGCTGCGTTGCATTGTGTGATGGGACCTGGGTCTTATAACAGCTTCATTTTTCTTCATTTAGCATTGCGCTGTTTGTTTTATGCACTGGTATTCTTGGGAGGAAACCCGTTCCGTGTTATACGGCGTGGTCCCTTGATTTACCTAACTTTAAAAATAAAGATTAATAACTGTTTTAGTTCTCACACCAGTCACATGACTGACCTGGAGTTTATTGTTTTAACCTAAACTCTGGGTGCCCTTCTTTTGACATGGGCAGCTAGTAGTTTTGGTTTCGCAGATTTATATTCACAGGATCCTGGTTTACAGCTGGAACGATATCCGGAAAGCTTTGTATCCGTATATCTCATTCTAGTTGTGTATTGTATTATGTTCCGCTGCTATGTATTTAAATGTAATTTAAATCTCTGATATTTCTGTGTAATATTCATTTATACTCTATATATTCTTGTAATCTGATGCATTGTTGTAATATACAATGAAATGTTCTTATGTATGCATTCTGTTGTGGCTTGTTCTCGAACTATCCGACGCTTTCCTTTACGGGGAAGTTATGGGTTTTCACAGTTGGTATCAGAGCTTTGGTTTACAGAGCTCGAGAACAAGACACATTAGAACCGTACGAAAGGATTCATCAGATATTGGATTAGTAATATCCAATGGGAATGATTCGTTAGAGATAGGATCAGTAGTATCCTAGAACGAGTGTGAAGAGTATATTTTTCAAATGAAAACAATTCTGTTTTGAAATTTAGATCGTTTTACACGTATTTGAATAATTTATTTATATTGATTTGGACAGTCCAGTATATAAAGATTTTGCATATACGCCTTGCAAACGTGTATTTGAAGTTTTAATATATTGGATAGATATAGCATCACACTCTAGTCGCCCGGAGATGATATTGATGATAACGATCGCATCATCAACATTTATGTTCGAGTTTCGAAGGTGTGATTTTCTATATATTTCCATTAGACTGGTGTGAGAACTAAAACTAATATAGCTAGAATACATTGTTGTGATTTGGCATCAAAACATGATTTTCTGTATATATATCAAAATTATGAATTTTAAACGTTAAATTCACTAATTGATTGATGTTTGTGTTGTTTGTTTATTTGTTTGCTAATATGAACCATTTAGCCTAATTGAATCGAATATTGAATTATATTGAAAATTGGTTGCGTTTGCTTGCATATACTTGTACTTACATTGAACAGGTCATAGCAAGGAGGCTAGAGCAGAGAATAAAATTTGTTTTCCCGACAAATAGGTACATGTTTACTACATAATTTACTGTTTTGTTTGGATGATGATGATTTTATAAGCCTATTGGCTAGCCACTTGGCTTTTTCTTTTTCTTTTTGAGATTAGAAGGAGCGGGGAAGCTATTTGAGATTTCCCGATGCTCCCATTGCAGGGGAGGTTATGGCGAAATTTTTCGAAAATTTAGGGTGTTAGCCAAATTTTTGAAATTTTTGAAAATTCTCAGAAACTGAAAAGTTGGAGAATGGAAGCCGAATCGGACGTAGAGTTGATTAATCAAACCACTTTCGACTTTGTTCCTTTTCGGGGACGAAAAGTTTTAAGTGGGGGAGATTGTAATAACCCGCAAATTCTGGGCCAGTTTAAAATTTTTATTTTGGCAATTATAGCGAATTTTGAATATTTAAAATGAATTATTTTAAATAATATCGACGAAAAATTATTTTGAATATAATTAGAACGTATATATTATATACGTCGTCGTTAGAATATATAATATTTATATATAATTATAAATAGAATTGAAAATGGCGCGGTAGTTCGATAATTCGATTTCAAACTTCAGTTGAATGTACCAGGTGCAAAACAATCCGGATTTTAGTGAAACCAAAAACATTAGGATCTAATTGATAATATCTTTCCAACGAATCCGAAAAATCAAGATTTCATAGCGGGAATCAAAAGATATGTCCAGTTGAAAATTCTGAATAGTCGCTATGGAATTCAGGCCCTTAAAAATGGGAATTTTGCAAACGACCTCGGATTTCGACGAAACCACTTTTGTTGGATCCGCGATGTCAAGTTATTGCTAGATTCCAAATTTCACAATTTTTCGAATCAATATGTGAGCGTGGCAAAGGAAAACGCGTTTGACCAGTTTCAGTTGATTTTAATCGACTGGAAATTGGCCATTTTTCAAATGGTCTCAGAATTTGACGAAACTAGTTTTGTTAGGACCGTATCGTCAATACGAAGCTAGAAAATATTTTTCAGGAATTTTTCGAGTTAGTATGTGACCCCAATAAATTGAAATGCGCGTTCAAATTCAATATATAGAGTTATATGTTGATTTTGACGAAAACTGATCGAAACAGTCAAACCAGCCTGCGATACATATCCCATTGTGTTCGGAATGGGGGTAAAACGCTATGGACGGCAGGCGGTGGATCTCGTTTAGAGGTAGTATGAAAAAGTCAACTATTGGAGGATTAATTAAATAATTAATTAAATTACATATACCCCCCCCCTTTTTTTCCTCCTTCCCCCGTCAGTTTCAATCGAAAGAAAAAAAAACCTCGATCCCCAAATCCCGTAACCCACCATCGCGCCCCCCTGGTGGCGTCGCCGCCGCTTCTTCTCCTTCCTCCTCCTCGCCTCCACAACTCCGACGCCCTTGCTCCGCCTCCTCCCCATCCTCTCCTTCCTCCCCCAGTAAAACCCGCAAGCCCCCCCCCCCTAGCGCCACCGTGAGCCGCGAAGCCCACCTCCCCCTTGGCCTGCGAACGCCCAGACCCCCCCCTCCCCCCATCGACCGACGAGCGCGACATGCCCCCCCCAAACGAACCACTGTAAGTTTTATTTTCAGTTTTTTTATTTTATTTATTTTAATTTACCTTTTAGTAATAGGTTTTATTTTATATAATAGCATAGAAATAAAAATTGGGTTTTTAAATAAAAAAAGGGGCCATAAAGTTTTGATTTTTATCATATGATTATTGGGGGTGAAAAGATCGAAAATTTTATAAATATGATTTTTGGTTAGGTAGAGAATTAAAAATATAATTTTTACATGATAGGAATATTAAAAATATCATCATTTATATTGTAGAAAGATAAAAATATGATCTTTATATTTTTAAAGTAATAAAAATATGATATTTATATTTTTAAAAGTATTAAAAATATAGTCTTTACTATATAGAAGAATTAAAAATATAATTTTTACATGATAGAAATATTAAAAATAGCATCTTTATATGTGTAGAAGAATAAAAATGTGATTTTAATAATGATATATTTTTGAAAAATGAAGTCTATATTTTTGAAAAGGCGAAATCTATATTTTTGAAATGGAATTTTTATCTATATGACATCGCAGTAAAAATATGATTTTTATATATTGAATAACGAAGTAAAAATGTGATTTTTACATATGTAGTGGCTACGGGCAAAGAAAGTGATATCGACGAGAACAGTGAAGATTTCCTGCATTAGGAGTGCCAAGGAGTTAGGATAGCTATTGGTGAGAACTTCTCACTCTTCAATTTCTTTTTCTAGTTATATATATATATATACTAGGATGCAGACGGTGCTTAGTAGCACCCGACACAATCGTCCACAGACCATGGACTTGTTTGTTTGGTTGCATAAATTAGTAAGATGATTTGATTTGAATTTGGTTGTTTGGTGAATTTGATTGATGTGTGAATGGCGTGGGCCTTCACTAGACCGGGGATAAGGCTAGGCCTCGTCCCGTTTCTAGTATCGTGCCGTTATGCCACCGAATTTTTTTAAAATATGTTAGAAAAATAAAAATATCATTTTATTGAATAAATGAACCGAATAGAATATTCATAGATTGAATAAAATGTTTTATCGTTAAAAATATAATTTTTAACGTGAAAGTGAATAAATAAATATTTATAAACAAATCGGCCGATTTGTTTATATACACTGATTTGACTAATATTGATTGGGTCAATAAATTTTACACATCGCCCAACTGCACAACTAAAATCTGTGTTAGATTGTTTGAAAACCCCACACGGGTGTTGGGAAGAAATATGAAATTCACTCATCCTGATTGATTAAATATGTCGATCGATTGATTGACAGGCTGTTATAAGCGTTAGATATCTATATTTGATGCTTATACAGTGTAGTGCACTTTGGTTGATGGTTGATTATCTATCGTTGCTATTATATACATTTGTTGTATGGAATCCATATAATTAACTTTATATGGTGATTGATTGGGCCTCATTCCAATTTAGAAAATAAAGAATATTTTAATAATAAATTTTATATCTTTATCACTATAAAATAAAGGTTCATGTGTTGACTGTACTCATCCGTTGAGATTAGTCATGTGTTGAACGAAATAATTTAACAAAAATAGTCACACATGGACAGTACTCATTCGTTGAGATTAGTCGTGTGTTGACAAAAATACATATTCATTTGTTGAATAGAATAAAGGAATATATGAAGCCGTGTTGATTAGGTTGACGCCATTTTGACGTGAACGATATTTATATCGATTTTATTCGATTTCGAAATGAATTGAATTGAAACCGATTTCGAAATGAATTGAATTGAAAACGATTTCGAAATGAATTGAAAACGAATTCAAATTGAATTGAAAGCGAATTGAAATGAATTCAAATTGAATTGAAATTTGAATTGAATAGAAATGAATTTTAAAGCGAATTTATGAATCAAAATTTAATTTTGATTTGAATTGAAATGGAAGTTGAAATTGCTTTTGAAACGAATTTAAAACTATTTATATAATTCGTTTTAAATAGGAATCGACGAAATATATATTATATATATAATATAATGGCCTGAATAGAACGCGCCGCGCCGCGGCAATTCGCGAATTTCGACCATTTATTTCAAACAGACATTATGGGAGATCCGACCATCGGATTCTCCTAAAACCGAAACCGTTGGGTTTGTATTGAAAAGAGCTTTCTAACGAATATTAGAAATTTGAAATCTAACGGTTGGATTTGGAGATACGTCCAAATCAAATTTGAAAAAGGTCGCTGTAAGTGCAGTTCGATGGCCATTGATGGAAATCGACTGTACGGGCCTTGATAAAATTATTAAAAATAGTAATAATTTGGGTAAAATCATAAGAAATGATTTAGAAAGAATTGGGATGAAAAACTCCATATTTGAAAAGATAAAGATAGATTTTTATCGAAATGAACTAGTTTTGAACTAGAATTATAATTCTATTTATTTTTAAATAAATAAATTGAATTTAAAAAGGGTTTTAAAAATAACCAGAATTTCCCATGATTGCATTGGAGTGGATTTGAATCGAAATTGTCTTCGGAATATTTCGATGTTGGAATTCATGATTATACAGGTGTTGTTATGGAAATTTGAAAGATATATATTTATATCGTTATTTCCAATACGACATTTGTTAGTCGTAGAATTTGATATTGAATATAAGCCGATATATTTTCTATTCAGAGCCTTGTATTGAATATCAAATGTGATTTGGGTTTGTCGTGAATGGTGTCTTCACTAACACTGTTCTTGAACCCCGTTGAGAAAAGATTAAATCTTTTTATTTAGATTTAATGAAGTGTACCAATTAAATAATATTTAATTGGAATTTAATTGATATTGATTTTTGGGTTTATCGTGAACAGTGTTTTAAATAACACTTGTTCTTTAACCCGATAATTAATGGAATGTGATTTTGGGTTTATCGTGAACCGTGTTTTTAAATGACACTGATTCTTTAACCCAGTCACAGATTAAAACTAAGTGGAGTTTTAATGAATCTTTAACTAGATTGGAATAATCGAGAATGGAGTATCACCAGTTTTGCTCCAGGCGATAGTTAAATCTTTAACTAGATTTGAACGTGAAATGGTAATTGAATTTACCGATAACACCATGGTGTTAGATATGAAGTATTACCAGTTTTACTTCATGGGATGAATAGATTGGGATTGGGGAATTAAAACAAATGATTACTTCGGTAAGTTTCGTTAATCCCGACTAGTTGAATCGAAATTCAAAAGATGATAAAAGAATAAATTCAGGAAATTTATCTTGGATAAAATTAATGGGAACCTTTCCCTATGAATGTGAAAACTAGAAACTAACTGTCGGTTAGCTAAGCAGAATGGTTTTCTGAATATTGATCTGATGTTGGTTTCGGCCTTCGGGGTTAATATTTGGGGAATTATTCTCTTGATTAATTTACGGTTAGTGACTGATGAATTGGAATGAGGCGTATGTTGTGTTTGTGTAACACTTATTTAAAGTATACGCGAGTTATTCGGAAAGACAGGGTTTATCCCATTCTGAATAACTGATATGACGATAAGACGAAGATGAAGACGGTGGTCGAAGACCGGAAGTCTTCACGTTGTTTGGGTGATTACTTGTGATCTTGATTGGGATGTACACCCAAGAAGATGGAAACAGTTGGTGATCATCCAGACGTACTTGGAGATCGATGGATATGCGGGGTACTAGGTGCCTCCGGTTTCGTTCAGCCCCAGAACGGACTTGTAAATGGACTGTGTGTCTGACATTGGATTTTAGTCCGTGTGATTGATCTCTATTAAATATATATCTGTTTGGCGGCGGAGAATTTATTCTCTTGCTTAACGCCCTTCTCTGAGACGTACGAGCTCAGGGGTTATATATTGATGGATATCAAACGCATGGAGTGAATTGCCTGTGTGGCATGCCTAAGTGGCAATTGATCGAGGCTTCTGTTGAAAAGCAAAGTCTTGTGGTGATGATCAAAGCAAGGCCTTTGTGGCGTAGCTTTGTGTAGCATTTACTTCGCGTGTTTCACACCCGGTATGAACCAAAAACGGGAGACGGACCTCAGGGAGGGCATGTGTTTCCTTCTAGCTAAAAAGTGGCGTCAGTGGTTTTACACGCCCTGACGAGTTTGACTTATGTGGTTGTTGCTGTTGCGAGGCACCTCGGTTTGATCGGACGATCCGGGTCCGATGGAGTCATTTAGTTGGCTCACCTATGCCCCAAAGGGCGGGGAAACGCATGTTCAGGCATTTTAATCCACATCGGTGGACCGGCCCTGACGATCCAAGGGCCCACCTGAGTCTGGGTCCTGAGGGGCGGGCTAGAGCGTCTCGAATCGGTTGAGGACTATCTTTTGCCTCGGTTCATAGATGGAAACCCAATTTCCAAATACGTGACATTTGCGGTTTTATTTGTAGAGCCTAGTATGGCGACATGATATATGGTACCCATGCCGTCTATGATTGATATTTATGATTGAAATTGTTTTGACACTATACACTTATAGTAGTATCAAATGATTTGTTTTAAACGTATCAAGCATCCTTTGGCTGTTATAAGGGAAAACCCTATCCTCGGCTGCGTTGCATTGTGTGATGGGACCTGGGTCTTATAACAGCTTCATTTTTCTTCATTTAGCATTGCCCTGTTTATTTTATGCACTGGTATTCTTGGGAGGAAACCCGTTCCGTGTTATACGGCGTGGTCCCTTGATTTACCTAACTTTAAAAATAAAGATTAATAACTGTTTTAGTTCTCACACCAGTTACATGACTGACCTGGAGTTTATTGTTTTAACCTAAACTCTGGGTGCCCTTATTTTGACACGGGCAGCTAGTAGTTTTGGTTTTGCAGATTTATATTCACAGGATCCTGGTTTACAGCTGGAACGATATCCGGAAAGCTTTGTATCCGTATATCTCATTCTAGTTGTGTATTGTATTATTTTCCGCTGCTATGTATTTAAATGTAATTTAAATCTCTGATATTTCTGTATAATATTCATTTATACTCTGTATATTCTTGTAATCTGATGCATTGTTGTAATATACAATGAAATGTTCTTATGTATGCATTCTGTTGTGGCTTGTTCTCGAACTATCCGACGCTTTCCTTTACGGGGAAGTTACGGGTTTTCACACTTAGCCAACGTTCAGCTTGTTTCTAAATTTCACATTCCATATCGTTTATAATATTTTATAACGATTTATCGCTATTTTTATTTATGTAAATATAGCCAATTTATTCAAACGACGCTTCAGGCCATAAAGTGGCTGTGGTGCTGTTTTTCTTCAAATTTGATTTACACATATCTGAAAATCTAACCGTTGCATCTTCACAAAATTTACATCGTTAGAAAGATCTTTTCAAAACGAATCCAACGGTTCCAGTTTTGGGAAAATACGACGGTCGGATCTCCCGGAACAATCGTTTGAAGTTTCGATTTCAAAATATGAACTGCAGCGTCGTTATTCGATTTAATTTAATTATATATATATATATATATATATATATATAATCGATTCTGGAGCTGTTTAACTTCAGATTTGGATTAAACATTTCAGACAATTCAACCGTTGGATCTTTACAAAGTGGGTGTCGTTGGAAAGATATTTCCAAAGCGAGCCCAACGGTTTCGGCTTCGGGAAAATCTGATTATTTTATATAGTTCATATAGGTGATAAAAATTTGATTTTTACTATAAAACAATTTATTTATAACACGAATACCATTCAACACATGAATATCATTCAACAAATGAATTTCTATTCAGCACATGAAGGTTTTCTATTCAACACCCGAATATAGTTTCAACACATGAAAATAATTCTAACACATGAATATTATTCAAAATTTCGGCAGCATAAGGGCAGGGTAGTTAAAACTGGGGTCGTTCCTAGTACGGCTCCTCGCTCTACCTTAAAGCCTCGCAGCTTTTGACAATGGGGATTCATGCATCTAGTTCGCACGCAGGCGGCATGTATATTTTTTTCATTTCCACAACTAATCCTATGTGGTTTCAACCAAATAATTCTCAACCACAAACGGGTATTTTTCAACCACAATCAAACAATTTCAACCACAAACAATTAAATCAACCATTCGCTATCAACTAATTTTCACACCAATCACAATCAATAAATATCGTCCATGGTTTGTGGACGAGGGGCGTATATATATATATATATATATATATATATATAAGCATTTCACTTCTATTCAACACATCTATAATTTTTACAACGCCTATATAACTTATACATCGAACGTACAACTTATACAACGCTTATACATGAGGTGTACAACGCTTATATAACTCATACATCGACTATATAATTTATACATCGTCGTTTTCCATATCCTTTATAATTTAGAAATCTCACATTGGGTTCCACTCCACCAAAAATAGCAGAAGGCTCAGAAAAATATGCGGTCTCTTCTAGAATGTAGAAGACATCCACACGAGTCCACTGTCTCTTGTTTCACTGAATTTCGTCAAGAAACAAAAAAGATATGATTTTTACAGTGAAATCAAAATTTGCAACACTTTTAAATGTTAAAACAGTTCAAAAAAAATCAAAGCCGATTACCTCAGCTCGATCTTCAAAACTAGGTTTGACAATAACTCGAAATCCGCAGCACTTGGACGAGATCGGTCGGCACCACCCTCTAGGCGTTGGAACGGCGCTCAGATCGATGTTGGGGGGCCCACTTCGATGGCTCCTCCTGCTCACGGCGGCGCTCCAAAGGTACGATCTTCTCGAGCTCGATTCGAGCTCAATACCCCACGAAAAAATCTGAGGTTGGTATGGATTCGAAGATCGTGTTGAGTACTATGAAATTCTCCAAAGGGGCATTGGGTTTCGTGGAGTGTGGAAGGAGAAATCGAAGAGAGAAGGAAGGAAGAGGGTTCCGCCTTTAATCAGCTGTCGGGGAGAGAGAAAATCAGTTTTTCCTGATTTTTAAAATAATAAAGAAAAAATATGATTGGCCAATGGTAATTTAAATCGGAAAATACCACTTTGACCCTGCGAACTCCAATCCGATCCCAACGACTGTCGTCCTTAGCTAAATACCCCCATTCCGAACACAATGGGATATATTTCGTACGCCCATTCGACTGTTTCAGTCAGTTTTTCTTCAAATTAAAATATAATACATTCATTATTCGATTCGAACGTACATTTCAATTTGCCGGGGCCACATACTGATTCTAAAAATTCCCAAAAAATAAATCTAGCTATGTTTTGACGATACAGTCCCAACAAAACTAGTTTCGTTGAATTTTGAGACCGTTTGAAAAATGGCCCAATTCTGGTCGATCTAATTTAAATGTAATTGACCAAAACACGGTTTCCTTTGCCACGCTTACATATTAACTTCAAAAATTATGAAATTTGAAACCTAGCAATAATTTGACATCCCGGATCCAACAAAAGTGGTTTCGTTGAATTCCGAGGTCGTTTGCAAAATGGCCATTTTCACGGGCTATATAATTTCTATAGCGACCTTTCTGAAAATTCATTTGGCCATAACTTTTGCTTCCTACTATGAAACTTCGATTTTTTAGATTCATTAGAAAGATATTCACTAACAGATTTAAATATTTTTGGTTTCACTCAAATCTGTTTTGTTTTGCACCCGGTACAGTCAGTCAAAGTTTGAATTCAATTTTTTTGAAACTGCCGCGCCATTTCAGGCCATGTTTATAATTCAATTTATTTTTATATAACTTTATACTTAACAAAATTTACAAATATTATATGTTAACGAATTCTATTTTTCGATATGATTGCAACGCCTCTGACGGCGAGCGAATCGGATTTAAGACGAGTGAAATACGAGTGTTTAAAGTTTACACTATTATAAGCTTAAATTAAATAAATTCCTCACCATTTACAAATCAGGCTCAGCCCATATGTACATACCCAACCCCGCGTTCACCTTCTTCTTCTTCCCTCCTACTACCTCGCGCCTCGCAACAACAGGAACCCGCTTTTGTTGTGCACGGCAGTGCACATGTACGCCTCCACTTCTCCACTAAACATCAATCCGA